>JAODUE010000442.1:0-13262 GCA_027564755.1 Amblyopsis hoosieri
TGCCATGGCTCTACCACTGTGTGGACAGCATGCTGCAATATGGTTTATTAACAATGACGCAAGCAGAGAGGTGAATTGGCCAACAAACCATTTATTTTGATCATTAAGGAACTTGTTTGAGGATAATCGTGATATACATTTTTCATGTTGCCCCATGCCTATTGTGTTTCAAAATGTAAACAGTGTGTTGGGGCAGGGGGAGAGTGGGGGGGGGCACGATCTTCTGTTCTGTTGGCGCTGAACTGCGATCGAGCAGTGCACTTTTGCACACAGATGATACAGGCTAAACGTGTTGGTGTGTGTGTGCTTGTACTGACATTAATACCTTGTACTTTTTGTGTGTTGGAAGACATTTTGACAAAAACAACAAGCTCACCAGTAGCTTAGCTACAGGGTGTGTGTGTGTGTGTGTGTGTGTGCGTGCGTGCGTGCGTGCGTGCGTGCGTGCGTGCGTGTGTGTGTGCTGTCAGATCCACAGTCGGGGTTTGGTTTGGGCCTGGCCTGGCTCAGCCTGTTGTAGAGCTTCCCCAGGGAACGAATCTTCCAACGGTTCTGACTCTTCATTTCACGCTTCATTTAGCATCGCACTCTCCCAAAACACTAGCTGCGTGTGTGTGTGTGTGTGTGAGAGAGAGAGAGAGAGAGAGAGAGAGAGAGAGAGAGAGAGAGAGAGAGAGATTAGGTGAACAACCCCAAACACATATACAGTACACACACCTAAATATACATTTAGGATGAATAGTGAATAGGACAAATGTTCATCATGCAGATATATTAACACATTCAGAAGTGCACACATGCTACATGCTATATGCACACTTGCATACATAGTACACACACCGCGATGTGCGTGGATGCGCAGTAGATACAAACTGTATGTAATACACAAACCATATAACCATTATATGCGATATGCAATTCCTGCTCCCCTCTGTCTCTCTCCAATGTATGAGATTGACTCACTGTCTGTGTGTGTGTGTGTAGGGTTGGGGGGCTTGGGGTAAATCACTCATAAAGCCTCCACAGAAGCCATTCACATTTTCACTGCAGTTTTTTGTGATGGATTTACCATTAAGCTTTGTCATTTATTTTCATTGGGCAAAACAGCTTGAATTTGTCTATTATGCAATTCAAAGAATCCGTTTAACACTATCATGAAAACACACACACACAAAAAACAAAAAACTGTAAGGAGAAAATCAATCAACTCTCACTTATGACTTTTTCTTTTAAGTTCAAGTAACTGATTTAATGTGATATCATCATTCCTAGCACACACACACACACATTTGTACACCAGGGTACCGTTATATAGGTTACAATGTTTAGTTATAATAGCACCTTCGTAATTGAAATGTAAGCATACCTTTGTTGTATGATCAATGCCTGTTGCAATAAAGGTTGTCAAGTCCATGCATTCTTGACAAACCTATTGTTGCGCACGAGGAGCAGAATATTAATTTGTATATTCACTTACTAAGGCCTCAGCTTCAGCTCAATGGTTATACTGGCCTTGTAAACCAGGGGTTGTGGGTTCAATTCTTGCTGGAGCTTAGTTTTGCAAAATAGGCCTACTGGGTATAGACCAGCTAAATTGCAGCAACATCCAATCACGTCTCTACCAAGAATGGTTTGACTCTACTATAATGCCATTAATATAGTTTGTATTAAATCTGTGTTTTCTCTATTCTTCTGTGATACATCAATGTTTCCCCTGGGGTTCAGGTCTTCCGGTTGAGTATTATAAGATAAAAACAGCAAAAAGTGAAGAAAAGCACACACACACACACACACACACACACACACACACACACACACACACACACACACACACACACACACACACACACGGTGGTGGGTACTGTACAGTAGGTATGAATGGATGGTCTCTGTCAGCTCAGACTGGATTCAATCCGTGCATTAGATTGGCTCCATCTGTCGCTGCGAGGGTTACAGGATCACATCCCGCCAATTACCTTTCTGTCCACTGACACTTTGTTCACCTGGCTGCACCAATGGATGGGCCTAATCTGTGAGACAAAGAGAGATTGTGTGTGTAAAACAGAGAGAGAGGGAGAGGGAGGAGGAGAGAGGGAGAGAGTGAGAGAGAGAGAGCGAGGGAGAGAGAGAGAAAGGTGATGGTTACTATCCATCAACTGCGCACTGTTTATCCATGTGGATTTGTGTGTGGGCATGCGCATAAGTGCACGTGCTCTCGGCTGCAGTTAAGGCAAGGCAACATGTGTGTAGTGTTGGCTGATTCTTTCTGACTGGTGTGTCATTTAATCTGTACGAAAAATTAAAAGTAAATATTACGCCATTTTACCAATTTGCTGATTACAGGGAAACCAGACAACCAGTCAGTGGAGGAAAGTGGAGGGGGGAAGTGATGTAAAGGGATGGAGAAAATACGAGAGTAAAAAAAAAAGGAATATGGTCCAATGAAGGACAGTCACTGTCTTTCAACCTGACGGATTCACCCTTGTCCTTTACCTTTTACATACACACACAAAGCACACATTCTTGTACACATACACACTAATGGAACACTGATTGAAATTTCACTGGGATTAGCAGGGATTTAGCTGTAATGATGTCGGAATAGATTGGTCAGCTACCCAATGACAGTGTTTTTTGACCTCTACCTCCGGGGTAGTGACAGCTCCTTTTCTTCTTCAACAGCACTCACTCAAACAAGGAGGAAAAAACACTATTTTGGTAAACTGTATCGACAGAGGTTCAAAACCTGAATCGGTTTGGTTTCTCCCTGCTTGGACCGTCAGAAACAAGACCTGACCTCAGCACTGACGTGAGCTGATGTGAAGGATAAAGAGCGCTCAAGACTTCTATACAATATAAAAGTTAAATTAGGCCTGAATGTAGGCCTAAAGTTTAAATTACACGAATATCAAAAGATTTAAAGTGTAATTTATGAGTATTTTCAGAACTTTCCACATATCTTACAGTATAAACTTCTTATTCTATAAAGTCTGAGGACAGAATATCGAAATATGTTTTAATCGCATGTTGGAAACCTTCCTGGTTATTATTTTTAGTCTACTCTATTGCGTAAACCACGTCCACCGCAGCCAGCATCAAAACGTGCCCCAGTTGAATCGTGATCTTAGCTGCCCTCTAAAGATGGTAAATGGTCTGCATTTGTCGCTTTAACCTTCTGGCCACTCTAAGCGCTGTTAAGTATTGCCTCACATTCACCCATTCACACACACATTGACACACCGATGGTGATTGCTGCCACGCAACCAACCACTGGGAGCAGTTAGGGTTAGATGTCTAGCTTGCTCAAGGACACCTCGACACTTGGTGAGGAGTTAACCTAGATCGGACCAGCGACTTTTGGATCACCCGTCGCCCCGCTCTACCCACTGCACCACTGTCGCAAATCATGATCATGATCATGACGCAAACCCTGCACACGCACACAAGCACACACGCACACTGGATTTTATGCTTCAGTATAAAAACGTAAACAAATATTTTCACCCAGCTAAAAAAGCCCACATGCAGCAAATCAGCACACACAATGGCATGTAATTATTCCCAGTATGCGTTTTTTTATTTTCATAATATCATAATAAAAAGTCATAATATCACTTAAGAGTGGAAACACTGCAGCTAGTGGCCCCAGGGCAAAATAAGAGAAATGCTTGTGTACTGTAATTTGCGTGTTAAAATCTCTAAATCTATTTTGTTTATTTTGCTCACACTTGCCCCATTGGTCCCCTTAGGATGGATCGAGCCCGGTCAAGCCCAGTGTTTTTAACTAAATTGTTGCTTGCGTCCATCCATCCATCCACACAAACGTGAACATTGTGGTTTTCATAACGGCGCAGAAAGGCCAAACTGGTCTGGTTCTCATGTAGTCTATTACTGTATTACAACGGAACTACCAGCACTCTGTTCGCGTTGGTGGAAAAGGTAGTATAATGTAGGCCGGTGTTAGGCAAGCAAGCGACAGTGAACCCAATGGTTCCAGTCAACCACTCCCCTCTCGTGGTCATAATGAGCTAATACAACGTAACAGCCGCATCATGCATATTTTTAAGGTAGGCCTACATTTTTACAACGTTGGCTTTAGGTTAACCTTTATGTTAACTGGATTACTCCTCATTACCATACATGAAGCGTTGATTTAAATGTTTTTTCGATTTTTGACCATATTCAGTTGTGCAAACATCTGAAATGCAGCCCATCTTTGCCGTTTCGTATCGGTGTTGCCGTAAGCCGTAGGGGTAGGGTGTGTCCATAATATATTTGACACACCTAATACACAAAAGAAGAGTAGGCTATTTCTAGCATGCAGTAATTATAACTAATAACTCAGGCCTCATAGCTCAGTGGTTAGAGCACTGGTCTTGTAAACCAGGGGTCGCGAGTTCAATTCTCGCTGGGGCCTACCTGAACTTTTGACCTCTGTATGCTACTTCACACTACAAATCAAGTTTCGTAAAGATGAAAGATACCGATAAAGGCGTAGCCAATAAGCGTCGTCCGTATTGCTACGTATCTATCGAAACCCAACCAACCATTGTGACATGCTATAAGCCCCTACCGGCTTTATGTTAATTATAGCCTAGGCCTACTGCTGTTATAGTTATAGCCTACCATTCTTATTCTAGCATAGCACTCAATTTCCCCCACGTGTTATAGGAAAAACAACATTAAAGTAGTCTGTTAATTACATAATTTACTAGGATAATAAATGAGTTGACCTACTTTATTAGCCTAGTTAATAGACTAGGCTATTGTTGGTATCATTGCTTGAAGCTAAAGTTAATAAATATTAATAAAAAATGTATTAGGCTAAGCTTACTAATACTACTACAGTATGGTAGGTTAAAACATATTAACTGACAGAAAGGAGTGTGAATTCATCTAGTTTGTATGCTTACTTGTAGAAACCCTTATTAGTAGTCCTTGTGAAAGAGGGTGCTCTGCATTTGGCCAATGTAGGCTATCAACATAAAAAAGCAGCAGCATGCCTAAAATTTCAAACCAGCTCTTACATGAGAATGTTTGCAAAACTTTGTGTCTAGACAGTTGTGATTATAGAAAGTGAGACCATCCAGATCTCTTAGAAAACCAGCTGGCGTGTAAGTTTAAAATAGTTGCAGATTTTCTTAAGTGTATTTGTGATCATTTAATTTAATGTGAAGATTATAATCAGACACCAAATAAAATGGATTCAAAATAGTAAATGTATTTTCTGTATCATGTAAAAAAAATATTGAACTTGGACTGTTGCCCCAGTGCTAACCAATATGTAGCCTAAATTGTTGCATCCATCCATCCATCCATCCATCCATCCATTTTCTCCCGCTTATATGGAGTCAGGTCGCGGGGGCAGCAGCTCTAGCTAAATTGTTGCATTGTTTCTTTCATTATTTAGATGTGACATTAGATCTGGGAGGCTGCTTATGTAAACCTCGTGGGATGTGAACTTCAGTTTGACTTCGCTGCGAGAAATCAGTCTGGCCAACTTGAAATCGTGCTTGTTTGTGATTCCAAACCACGGTGGGTCTGACCAATCAATGACGTACTGGCATCTATGGGTGTAGTTTAGGTGTGTGTGATGTGTGAGACAGTGACAGACCACGATCAGTTCATCTAATCACCTGCAAAGTAATTTTTTAAAGTGCCTGCCCTTTTCTGTAATTTCAATAGATGGCTTCCAAGATTGTTGTGTAAAAAATACATAAAAAAAAACATCTGGCACATTAGGTTATGCTTCTGGTGCTCATACAAAACTGTGGAAGTATATTTAATTAAATAGGCTTTCTTTAAAAGTATGTACTTTTCCTCAAACTTGACATGAAATACAACTTTCACATACAGGCTTCTACACAAGACCAGTGCAACTTCTTTGCGGTGACCATCTGAGATCTATCTAGCCTTGGCCCCCTGCCTTGGTGTCGTTTGCTCTTGGGCATGGCCTCTCACAAAGAACAGCCCCCTGGTTAATGTAGTCCCTGGTCTCTGGAGACTGACGTCACACCAACATCCAAGACAGATCAGTTTAACGTGTTTGCAACTTGATCTAGGTTAGAGGCTGTTTTGCTTCTCAGGGCACAATGCACATTGCTTTGCGAAGTGCCAAGTAACCAGTGACAACATCTGTGGGCAGTAGGCGGATGTAGGAGAACTCTTCCGATGACGTGAAGCGCAGCTTGGTCTGAGGGTCTGTGTAGTTCGCCTACAACGAACGAACAAAGACACAACAGATTGTTTATAAGATGGTGCATGTCTAAAAAGGCTTTGCTGTCTGTAGAGGAAGCTACTCACAGGGAGGCCAGATATATCAGAGTATTTCTTGGCAGGCTTTAAGGAGGGAGGGGCGTCAATATTGAAGTCTGTAACATAAGGACCAGTGCTGATTAGCTATGAACCGGGTAGCAACATGATGAACTGTTGAACATAATGTATAGTATCACACTAGTTAGTAATAGTAAGTATATATTAGGGCTGCACAATTAATCGCATTTCAATCGAAACCGCGATGTATGTAACGGTTATAAAACCACAAAAGGCTGTGATTATTTATAAATGATCTTGCACTGCGTGTAGACAACCTCTAACCAATATTACCTCTGTGCTAAGTGCAAGGGTAAGACGGTACCAGACAGAGATGACCAATCAGATGTCTCTGTTAATTCACAGGCTCCCCTGCCTTGAGACAGAGCACGTGTTATAGGACCACCCTAAAAAAAAACTAACACGCCAACCAGGAGAAAAGCAGCTCTCCGCTGCCATTGTGTGAAGCTGGCTTGTGCGTCTATATTATATTATTTATATATACACATCGTTTTTTTTTCCATCTCTTAACGGCTCGGCTGTTAGGTTCGGCAGCCGAGCTTATAATAACTTAATTCTGGGTTTGTTGTGAATACACAGTAGCTGTCAAAGCAGATGTTATGCATGTTTCATTTTTATGCAGAATTCAGAATGACAACGAGACAGATTCACTATAAATGGCCTTGAGAACAATCACTTGTTTTCTACCCCCGTTTGTTTCTACACGATCAGCTTGCTTGAAGTTTGATTCAAACTTTAAGATAAGCCTAATACTTATTTTGATGGATTTGGATTAAAGCGAGCAGGCGAGGCCGAATAGGAGCGAAAGAAAATTGCGATATATTCAATTCTTTCTTTTGCGGGATAAGCGACGTTAACCAGAGAGGCCTATGTAAATCATGTTCGTACTGCCCGGGAGAATCGGTAGATTTCCAGATTGGCCCGTCATTACGACCGCGGCAGTGCTAGCTGGCATATGGTGCAGGGCACAATGCAAAAGATATCACAACATACCGGTAAATATAGCATCAATCGTCCGTGTTCTCTTTGAGCACAGGCTTACAGTGCTTCCGGAAAGTATTCACAGTGCTTCACTTTGTCCAAATTTAAATAAATGTTACGTTACAGCCATATTCCAAAATGGATTTATAAAAAAAAAAGATCCTCTAAATTCTACACACAATACCCTATAATAAAGTAACTTTTTTGGGTGAAACATTTGCAAATGTATTTATAAAATAAAAAAAATACCTATACCATGACACTCAAAATGGAGCTCACACATCCTGTTTCCACTGATCATCCTTGAGATGTTTCTACAACTTGATTGGAGTCCACCAATCAAGCGGACTCAGGTTTAGTTGACCACATGATTTGGAAAGGCACACACCTGTCTATATAAGATGCCACAGTTGACAGTGCATGTCAGAGCACAAACCAAGCCAAGTCCAAGGAATTGTCTGTAGACCTCCGAGACAGGATTATATCGAGGCATACATTTGGGAAAGGCTACAGAAAGATTTGCATTGAAGGTCCCAATGAGCACAGTGGCCTCCATCATCCAAAAATGGAAGAAGTTTGGAACCACCAGGACTCTTCCTAGAGCTGGCCGCCCGGCCAAACTGAGCGGGCTTTTCTGGGAAAAAGGGCTGTAGTCAGGGAGGTGACCAAAAACCATATGGTCACTCTGACAGGGCTCCAGCATTGCTCCATGTAGAGAGGATAAACATCCAGAAGGAGAACCATTTCTGCAGCACTCCACCAATCAGGCCTGTATGGTAGAGTGGCCAGACAGAAGCCACTTCTCAGTAAAAGGCACATGACAGCCCACTTGGAGTTTGCCAAACAGCACCTGAAGGACTCTCAGTCCATGAGAAAGAAAATTCTATGGTCTGATGAAACAAAGATTGAACTCTTTGGCCTGAATGCCAAGTGTCATGTCTGGAGGAAGCCGGGCACCGCTCATCACTTGGTCAATACCATCCCTACAGTGAAGCATGGTCATGGCAGCAAGATAACAAAGGAGTGGGTTCGGGACAACTCTGTGAATGTCCTTGAGTGGTCCAGCCAGAGCCCAGACTTGAACTCGATTGAACATCTCTGGGTGAGAGCTTAAAATCGCTGCAAAGAAGAATGGGAGTAACTTCCCAAAAGTAGGTGTGCCAAGCTTGTAGCATCATAGTCAAAAAGACTTGAGGCTGTAATTGCTGCCATAGGTGCTTATAAAAAAAAGAGAAATTTACGCCTCCTCTGTTGGCTCGTAGTAGGCGAAAACATTTGCATTTTGGTTTCACGAAGGCCCTGACGATCCTATTAATCCTACATTAATCCACAGACTGCTGTTACATCATTTTCATATTGACCAGCATGGAACAATCTATGCTTCTGTCGGAAACTCACCTTGTAAGACATCATGACAAAAACGTTATTGATGGTAAAGGTCCTGACGATCCAATCTGGATAAATATTATATTGGTAATTGCATAATTTAATATTAACCCAGCAGACCTGCTTAATCTTCCATACATATTCTCTGGCATAACCCCAGTTGCATGTTAACAATTACCATATCATGCACTGACCTCTGATTGACCATTACCATAACATTTTTACTTTCCTATGTGAACAGAATCGCAATGCTCACTGCTGTGGGGATGTCAGGCGTACAGGCGCCAGTGGGAAAACCGAATACCTACCCAATGAAAGAATGCCCGAATAATCGGTCCAGCCCTACCTGTAACATAACAAATGTAGAAAAAGTGAAGCTCTGTGAATACTTTCCGGATGCACTGTAATTGAATAGCCTACCTGTTTTACTGGTGTGAAACTAAATTAAAAAGACGTACAACCAAAAAAAACTGTCTCTGGTAAAGCCAAACACACAAAACTGTAGCATTTAATAGACCAGATATTCAGTTGTTCCCAGCTTGAGTAGACCAATGCTTGTTTGATGGACTGGCAGAAAAGCCTTATCTAATATTTTGCATAAATGTAGATATGATTTTGAGACCATATTTAATTTATTTGAATTGCTTAGCCTACATATTTCAAGAAACATGTAGGCTACCTTATTACTTATGCTTTTTTGTGCTAATTTAAGTGGTTCTGTATGACCTTTTACCACTGTCACACTAAGCATCAGTTCTCCGTTTAGGATATAATCCACTATACTGTATTTATACTTATTGTATCTTTACATAGAAAATATTTGTTTGCTGCTATATTTAAAATATAGTACATAGCACTTTTAAGCGTTGATAACAAAGGAAACAGAATTATGACAGCTGCTTACTATATCGTAATCGCAATAATTGGCAAACTAATCGCAATATTACTTTTTTATCAAATCGTGCAGCCCTAGTATATATGAGTAAATTAAGCATAGACTACATGCATTGTGCACACCATTATTTCAAGATTTTGGATACTAATAATATGACTTTGTAATATAAACACATTACAGTGGATTGTGAATGCATGTAATGCATGCATGTCACTGGATATTTTTACTCTGTGTCTATGTTTAACATAGAAAATATTTGAATGATCCCATGAAGAAAATTAAGCAAAGACACAATTAACCATAACGCTTGAATTTCTATGTAAGAGGCACATGAAAACATGTCCAAGACATAAATATCTAGTCTAATCAGTATCAGCGCACAAACTCACAGGTGGGATCATTGACATTCCACGGTAAAGTCCTTTCCAAAGCCAGGATCTGTTTGAGATTCTTCCAGGTTCTGTTCTTTTTGCCTGCTGCCGCGCCGCCAATACCCGAATGCTGCCAAGATTAATAAGCAAGCGATGATCACATTTAGACACATCTCAATGCCTGCAGCAGTTAGGGTGTGTCCAGACATACTTGACACACCTAGACACCTAGTGCAGAGAGGAGGACACAGAATATGTATAGAATGCAGCGGGTATGAATAGCAACCAGGACCTCATAGCTCAGTGGTTAGAGTACTGGTCTTGTAAACCAGGGGTCGCGAGTTTAATTCTCGCTGGGGCCTGTGACTTGCTTTTTAAAATATACAGTATATATTGTGTGCAATTTCATTACAAAAATGGGAATATATAATAATATTACAAAAATAATATAACTTTTTGAGGATGCCTTTCCAGACACTCAAGGACACCTTACATTGTAAATACGCAAATATAACGACACATACCGGTATAGACAAAGATAATATAACACGAGATAGGCACATACATACTAGAAATATGCACTGTATCGCTTGTATTAGGCTAATCAAGTGTGCATGTAGGTATTATATAATACCTCAATTTACACCCCGGTCTGTAATAAAAGTATAATAAGCAACAACAAAAAGTTAATTAAGTAGGAATATAATCTGCCTCTTTATATATTATTTATACTATTTCTAATATTATTATTATTAAAGTAGATATTATTCACAGTTATAAGATAATATGATAATAAGAAACAGATGAAAAATAGGGAGAAGCTTATTATTATTATTATTATTATTATTATTAAGAACATATTCAGACACATCTCCAACCTTACACTTTTTTTGATTTCAATTAGACACATTCACACACTCACCATGAATGCGGGATCTTTGAATGGTGGATTTTTGGCAGTAAAGTCTGTAGAAGTTGGGCCACTGTCTGTTGTTCCTAGGGCCTTTACTTCAGGGACCGTCTCCACTGAAACCACCTGAGGAAACAATGTGTGCAATTCAATAGTTTATTTTCAATTTTATTTTCTAGTTTGAAGATCATTCACACATGCAAATTAGGATCACGGTCTACCGACAAACTGCTCAGACCCTATCTAAATAGAAATTACCTGTGTTTGTGCAGAAATATTTATGATCTGTCCCTTTTTTTTTTTGCTGCTTCCGCTGGCCTGCTGTGTGGAAGAGGTTGCTGGACTTGCTGGACGCTTCTTCACTCGGTTTGCGGCAGGGATGGCGGCTGCAGGATGTGCTCTGCCTGCGACAGATACCATAGCGGAACCCGCTCTAGAAGCTGAAATATTTACTGGAAGCTGAGATGCCATTTGCTTATTGTAGTAGTTGTATTGTTGTTTTACTCAACGCGATTTAACGGTTTCCTACGAAATATTTCTCGTAAACATCACTTCACCCGGATATGATAACACAGTATTTCCTGTGACGCATTTGACCCCTATAAAAATAGATATGATTTACACTCTATAATAATAATAATAATAAGAAGAAGAATAATAAGAATAAGAATAATAATAATAAGAATACTTTTTAAAAAGCGCAAATAATAGGCGTAATGTATATGAAATGGCATTTCCGTTTTTTCCCCCGGCCCCTATTGGGTAGCCTATTACGGTATCTCTTTTTGGACAATAAAAAAAGTATATTCTATCTTCTTTGAGATTATGATGTAGCCCTGAAAAAAAAGTCAGAAATAGTTGGCAATCATATCGTATGACTGGTCAGAGTTTTACAAGAAACAACACATTTGCTTCGATGGAGCTGAGTGCATATATATTTAACTGGTTCCTTCTGTCGCCATATCGTATGGTGGAATGCTTGAGAAATTGAGAATGGAGCAATTTACCAATGTGCACTGATAGCCGATAAGGGGGACGCTAGAGGGTGCTAGATTACATTTCTTGGTGGAGCAAGCAATTTAGCTAAAACAAGTTTAGGTAGGCTACATTAGTACTAGGCTTAGGCTATAGCTGTCATTTTGAGGTTATTTGGCCTCAAGTGCAATTCAAATCGGAAAATATGGCCATGAGTAAATATGACAAAGTAATAAAAAGTAACAGCACACATATTATATTTCCTTCCTTAATGTGATGCTGGTTCATATCATCCTGAGGAATTAAATAAGTATTCATTCCTTAGATTATAGCCTTTACGTTGTCTTTACAATAGGCGACTATACACTCAACCCTAGCATTTATATTCAGTTATTATTTTCAGTAATTAAAGTCTGCGAGGCTGATGTAATAGCAGGTGATCTGCAGATTAATCTGTGTAAAGGTTCAATAGTTAAAAAGTAAAATTACATTCTACACATACACTATCTCTATATTATACTTGTTAGTATTCAATACACACGTGAAAAAATCTGTGCATTTGTACTTTGGATGTGTGTGTGCGTGCGTGCGTGCGTGCGTGCGTGCGTGCGTGTGTGTGTGTGCGCGCGCGTGTGTAAATGTGTGAAAATGAGAGAAAGAGCAGAGCTGAAAACACAGGGAAAATGAACATTGTTCTACTTTCTCCTATCCCAGTGTGAGGTGAAGAAAGGGGCATATTCACCTGGGAACCATTGATTCCATGGTACATCCTTGCTGACATCTCATTCATTTTTCAACACTACTGCTGCTACCAACCGCATGAATAACGTATACCCAGAGACTGAACTGTTGGCGCTGAATTGCAAACACATATGAATGATTTATGTTTATAGTTAAATTGTAAGATATACTTGAAAATCAGAAGAGAGACGAGAACCGTTAACGTTATGAAGCCTCAGCTGCAAACATGACATTGTTGTCTTCAGCCACCAAGCAAAGAAAGGAGTTGAGTGCCATACACTCCACTTCTTCTCTTCTTTGACTAAGTTGACTAGTGATCAAATAAGGGAAGATATAATTTTTGCTTGGACAAAGGTCTCAAGAACGCCGCAAAAACACCTTCAGGCTTCTACAAGATTGCGTAAAAATAAAAAATAAAATAAATGATTCTTCAAACTGACACCTACATACACAATTACGCACAGACACAAATATAAACACACATTTATATCAGATATGTAATTGAAATCCAATTATGTAAACCAGCTGGAGAGTTCTGCTGTGTGAGTGTGTGTGTGTGAGTGCATGCATGTGTGTGAGCGTGTGCGTGTGCGCGTGTGTGTGTGTGTGTGTGTGTGTGTGTGTGTGAGAGAGAGAGAGAGAGAGAGAGAGAGAGAGAGAGAGAGAGAGA
>JAODUE010000443.1:8753-35158 GCA_027564755.1 Amblyopsis hoosieri
AGATTATGTAGACAATAGACACACTGTAATACACAGGCTGTGTTGTTGTGTGTAGATTATGTAGACAATAGACACACACTGCAATACACAGGCTGTGTTGTTGTGTGTAGATTATGTAGACAAAGTGAGAGATGACACATACCGAGGTCTGCGGACTGTGCGCATGATGTAACTATCGTCACGCATACAATCCGATTTTTACAATCCAAACATTTATTTTTCTTTTCAGCGAATATCTTAGTTACACCAATATTTTTCACAGAAAACAATGTGTCCACATAAGAATCATAGTTACACATATTGTTAATTCCAAAGCAAGTTTTTTTGCATACAGAAATAGCTGACGCGTTGAAGAGTATGTTTGGAACAGCCCAGGCGCTCGTCCATTGCGCAAGGTCCCGCGTTTGGTAGTATACCCGGCCCTTTGTGTGTATTTTCAGTGGATAGCACTGTGGCCTCCCAGCAAGAAGATCCCGGGTTGGAACCCCGGTCATTCCAGTCACTCAATTGAACAACCAAATGGAATGTTTCCCAGAAAAAAAAGACCTAGTACTCCTCTCCTTCCTCATTCCAGCATTTCCGTGTGGAGTTTGCATGTCCTCCCTGTGTCTGTGTGGATTTTCCCCACATCCAAAAAACATGTCAGGTTCACACTCTGCTGTCAGTGCCATGTGAACAGAGACACTGGCATATACCTGGAGTGCACAGTGGCTGCCCACTATGGGTATGGGTTAAATGCAGAGAACACATTTTGCTATGTGACAATAAAAGCACCTTTAGAGTCAACACGTTTTGCTACACGAGTACGCATCAAACCATCCTTGTGTAGCTCAGTGCGTCCACGTAGCTTGCATAGCCTATAAACCAGCCCTAATACATCACACGGTCTGTTATTGTACATAGAGAATGTAGAAGGTGAGAGCACATATACTGCATCATACACAATCATGTTATGTGTGATGTACAGGTGGTTATGCAGGACAGTTGTTACAATTGCAGTATTGCACTATGCAACAAACCGTTATACTGCGATATTGTTGTCGGAAGGGACTGGCTTCGATTCGTTACCTGTGACCTTGAGCAAAATGTCCAATACGTACCTGTTTTTGAATATCAGCAGTACCAGCAGTGCCAAAATAATAAAAAAATAAAGAAAAGCTTTTCTTTATTTCTCTATTACTGTATTTCGGCACTGCTGCTGGTAAATGTATTCTCATTTGTGTAACAAATACAGTAGTGTGTGTCAGGCCACTGTAAACCCATCCTGAGTGTTTCTGGAGACGCGGTTGGTGTCTAATTGGTTGCAGAGAGGATTTTCTCACTCCTGGAGAGACATATCAAAGATGTGCAAGTGTGTCCGTGTCTTGTGATGAACTGTGTGAAATTCGCTTCTGTATCGGGAGAGTGACATTCCTTCAGGTTTTCTGTGGACTAAAATGGGTCTTCCAGGGTTAACATCTTTATAGCGTTTTAGTAAGCGTTTAGATTGTTTGCATTGAGTGATATTCCACAAACACAATGGTGCTGTTGTAACTCACATGACTTCAGTTGAATTCAGGCTCTAACTAGTCCAGTTTACCAGACACGACTAATCAGTCACCGTTGTCATTGATTAGCTGGTGTCTCCAGGCTCAGTCCTAACCTACAATGAGCATCCCGATGTTTAATGGAAGTGACAGATAGGAGATTGATATGATCACATCAAGTGTGTGTGTGTGTGTGTGTGTGTGTGTGTGAGCGCACGTATGCGTGTTTGTATGTGGGTATTGCCCTGCACATACAAAACTCATTGTATATGTAGTATACTGTATATATATATACTACATACGGATTTACGGAACAAGAAAATAAATACAAAATAATACGAGTAATAATGATGATAATAATAAAAAAACAAAACATGACAGCCGACACCACGGCCTGGCAAGCAACTCCCTCTCAACTCATCCTCATGGTTGGTTTTTTTCTCTTTCTTTTCAGGAACCAATTTTTATTAATATCATCAACACATTATCATGTGTTCTGGTAAATTGTGTTTGTCACTGTTATTTGTAGGGAGGTGTGTGTGCTTGTGTTTGTGTGTGTGTGTGTGTGTTTGTGTTCATTCTTGCGAGTGAGGAAAAATAGGCTACAATTAGACTGTAAACTTGTGCTGAATCTATGGCATCTTTAATTTCTTCTCTTCTTCAGATGTGCCACAATGTCAACATACAAACCGTTTAAACAGTCGAATAAGTCTCTGGTTAGTCATTCTTTAAGCTCAAACCAAAACAATATCCCTCCGCGGCGCCGACTCACACATTGAAATGCATTGTGAAGCAAAGTGCAGGACTGCAGCTTTGTTAATAGGAGCGGTGTTCGCAACGTTGTTTATGTTACTCTTTACGGAGCCAGGGCTGTGTAGAAGTATCAGATTCTTTCTTTTAACACGCACAGAGAACGGCAAGCTAGCGAAATGCGAGGAGATATAAGTGTATTAGCTTACATTTAGCTGGCAATAGCTGACTATACCATTAATTCTAACACACTGACCTGAAACGAAGGTTTAGAGCGCATCATGCCTGACAAGAGAGTTTGGTTTTGTGTCCCGTGGCAAAGTTCTTCAAATGTAAGTCATTATGTTTATGTGCCGAATATACGTATTACTTTAAGTCTATAGAGCAGCCTGTCTTCTCTAAATCAACTAAATATAATAACCAAGTTAGGATGCCAAAATGTGCCCCATGAAGCATTGTCATTCTCTTTAATGGAGCGGTCATTACCGTTGTTTAGTTCAACATATTCAGATGACATTGATTTATCTTCTGTTACTTCCCCCTTACATTTTGCTCTGCACTGAGATGTCACCAGAGGCTGAGGAATTTCATAGAGATTTATGCAGTATTTATTAATTTCTAGAATGTTCCGTACACAGTAAGGTCAACTGTTCTTATACAGTATGTTGCCTGATCGCTCACACGCTAACAAATAGTACACCATTCTGTTTGCTATCTGTAAACTGGCTTATTAAATATCTGGGCACAGACATATTCTTTCCAATGTTTAAATGTTTAATCTGGTCTCAGCTGTTTGGCACCCGACATGTTGGCTACTTATGAGCAAAGCTAGTTTAGCGATGCCACACGGAGTAGACATTTTTGAAACCACATTCCCCACAAAAAAAAAATGAATGTATGAAACATGAATATATATCTTATTATATTCTATGCTTTTCATATGTTTCTGCATGCATACTGCATGCCATACAACGTTGTACATGCATATTAGCCACATTTGAAGCCCTACAGTACATACAGTATGTGTAACGGACCGGGAGACACAGGGCGTGATGGTGTAGGAACATGGCGACAGATCAACTAAAGGGCGAGGCTATAGGCAGAATACGGTTACTTGAAGAGTACGTCACAACCTGCGATGCTGGAGTTCACTATCTCACGCCTCATGCTGTGTGAGCTCTGTTACTTAATATTTGAAAGCACAGTTTATTTAGCCGAGATTATAGTCCGGCACCCTGTTCGCTTCAGTGTTGTTACAGCCACCCTGCTGGCAGTCTCAAAATGGTGGTAGAGCTGGATGAGGCCATGTCGATTTGCTCAGTCCTGTCCAATAGTTTCAAAATGAAACATGAATCTACGCCCAGTAGGAGGTAACGACTGTTGACACTTCCCAATGGAGCGTGGCCAGACCTTATTCACCAAGTGAATATCGGGTCTGGTCACACCAGGCTACACCAGGCTACAATAGATCATCACACCTTTTCCAAACATTTTAACAAGGTTACTTTGTAGGATAGTTTGTAGTCATAAGCTGCAATGCTTTCTGGTTTCTTATTATTATATTGAATTACAAAACATTCCCTGCATTGCATATCCACAGAGCTCCAATCTGTCTTTTTGCTATGCATGTTGACAATATGAAATGAACCAATCCCAGGCTTAGTGAGTTAACTTGGACAGATGACATGCAAACACACTTAACGATGTGCGGTTTAACCAATTGCTATCCAATCACATTGCAATGTGCTTGTAACGCAGAGATTTAAACACTTGCTTGAGCGACCATTATGTTTTTATCAGTAAAATACATATAACTGTATTGCTGGGGTAATTTCACTGTACTCAAATACTGTAATACACAATAGGGCAGAGGGCAGCCATGTTTATGTTACATCACACTAATGCTTGACAAGACCTCCATTTACAGGTTACTGTTGTTTCCAGTGGTAATGTGCCATTTCTGGCCACAGGGGAAGCAACAGGGGCCTTCACAAATGCCCAGGTTGTGACTTGGACCTGCCTTCTTGCAACATGTTCTAAATACATTCCCTGTATTGAGGGGTTTCATGGCAATTAGGCAAAACACAGATTTTTATAAAGTTGTTAAAGAGTAACTGCAGCCCCTCCCCTCACTCATCTCCTTGACTTGTAGCATTTAGCCATGTTGTGCAATGGGTGGAGTCAGCCTTAATTAATAATAATGTATTTAACACGTATTTCAGTAAATCTACAAAAACTCTTGACTCATGCACCTTTTGCTTAAACAATTATATTTGACAGACTGGTGACAGACTGGTGTCTATCTAGAACTGACCTGGGCAAAGTCAGGCCCGTGGCCTTTAGAGACATTCTACCCGGCCCGCCCAGTACATCAATCATTTAAATTAATAATAATACAACATAAAATGACTTGAGGAGCTCTGTAGAATGTTATTTTATCTGCTGTTGCATAAAACAAAACATAATCAAAGTGAACGGTTATGTTCGATTATGAAAATGGTGTTGCATAGGAATAAGCCTATATATGCAGAAATATGAAAATTGACAAAGTTTCCTGTTTGTTAACCAACATGCTAAAACATTTAAAATAAAACACAAACTATTGTGGCCCGCAAAGTTCTCTGACATTTTAAATGTGGCCCCCAAGTGAATATAATGGCCCACCCATGATCTAGAATGTAAAATGAACTCAACGTTGGTTTAACACTTTGAACTTTACTGTGTATAACCGGACCAGATATATTATTTGTAGGAGCAATGGAAGGACTAGAGGCTGGTTGGATTATTGTGTCGTGTTGCTATGGGTCGGGATATTTCCTCATATTTTGTGACTTTGAGATCTCTGAAGTCTGTCTTTTCTTTTGGCAGAGATAGAAAGGGCAGAAACAGAATGATTGATACTTTAGAAATAATTAGAAAGGGCAGTGAAATGGAAACATGCCAATGAAAAGAGCTATTCATATCGTACAGTATACATATGTTTTGTACGCCCAATACCCCCCTCTCCCTTTCCCATCAACCAAGCATTGCTCGCTTTCCAAGAAAAGCTCCCGGGAGCTCCTGAAAAGGTCATCTCTCTTTGTAGTGTCAGTGGTGGTAAACATGAGCTGTCGGGAACCAGAACAGCACCCATCGCTCTCTTCAGCGGGTGTTGCCATGCCTACCCATACCACACAGGAAGACATGTCTGTGATGGTGCTTTCACGCCTGTTTGGTCCACTTCCATAGTTTGACCCGGCTCCGCTCGACTATTGCTCTCAGTTTAGTTAATTTAGCTGAGATGACAGTCTGGAAACCCTGTTCACATTAGCTGTCGTACAGCCACCTGGCTGGCAGACCAATCAGGGTGGGTCAGTGAGATGACGATGAAGTCAAGCGTGTTTCTAAATGGTGGTAGAGCTAGATGAGGGAACCAAAACAATAGTTTAAAAATGAAACAGGTCTACATTTAGGAGGAAAACCAATGTTAACACTTCCCAATGGAACGTGTCGAGACCTTACTCACCAAGTGAATGTTGAGTTCTGGTTAGTAAGGCTAGCGCTCTATAACATTACAATGTAAATCATCGTTAAAAACACGAGGCCTTTTTATGACCACTTGCCGGACAGAGAGTTAGATCTCGTATTAAGCCTGTGTAAGCTTTTATTCATTGTTTTTATTTATCCAAGGCATACGGTACTTCTCTGCATGACGTGCAGGCGTGCAAGTCTGTGTGCGTGTGTGTCTCTGCGTCAGTGCGTACGTGCGTGCGTACGTGCGTGCGTACGTGTACACTCGCAATTTGACGTGAAGCACTAGAAAGGGGGAGAGAGAGGCTCGTTGACTCTGTGTGTTAATGCAAATGAGAGGCTGTTCACACGCCACGATCTGCTCACAAAAGACCCGCCATCCCTCTCTTTTTTCTCCTCTCCTATCCCCCTCTCTTTTCTTTCTGCCCGCCACTCTCCTCTCTTCTCCTCTCCTCCTGCTTTCATCCGTTACTCCTCCTCTTCTCTCCTCTCCTTTTCATCTATCTACAGCTGCCGGGATGTCTGGCGGTGGGGTTGCCAGTTTGCATCGGAACACGTCTCTCTTATCTAACGTGTGGGAAGTCAAAATATGCACAAGATCGGGTAGCGGGCAGAAGCTTTTAAAGGCGCGCTCCTCGATTGTGTTATTTAGGGCTGCCAGAACACCAGAATTCTTGCTGTCACAATAGATTGTATGTATTGTAAAACACATATGTCCAAAAGTGTGTGGACAGTTGCTCAGAACAGGGTTGCGAGAGGCACTCTAGTTTTACTATCCTTTCTCTGCCTCCTCTGACCCTATATGTCTTGTAAACACTGTTTACAGGCTGTTGTAGACGTGCGTGCGTGCGTGCGTGCGTGTGTGCGTGTGAGAAAGAACTAACAGAATCAAAACCAATAAAGACAATATAGACTTATAGACCACCGTGTGTTTAGTGTGCCCTCCTGCCTTATGGTCTCCATGGAAACAGTTGTTAGGCAAAGCGAGCTCTCTCACAGTAAAACAGCTGCTTGCATCGCATCCATTCAGACACATTTATGGTCATATGTGCATGTGACCCGTAGGAAGTATGTGTATGTCTGTCTGTCTGTCTGTCTGTGTGTGTGTGTGTGTGTGTGTGTGTGTGTGTGCATGTACCCTGGCGTTGATTCCTCTATGTTGGCGTGCATGGTGGCTATATGCAAATGTCGACATGCTAATTGAAATGTGGAAATGTGTGGATCCTTACACCTAGACGTCCTTGACTGTTGGACTGTGTGTGTTTGTGCTCGTGAGTGAGAGAGAGACATTGTGCGTGTGCCTGCGTAGACTATGTACTGTATCTATAATGCAGGTCTAGGCTAGGATAATTCTGTGCTATAAATATATCCAGGCTGCAGTGTGCACACTGGCAGAATAATCTATCTGACACTATGGTGAGAGAGAGAGAGAGAGAGAGAGAGAGAGAGAGAGAGAGAGAGAGAGAGAGAGAGAGAGAGAGAGAGAGAGTGGGGAAGAGAGAGATCTTACAGTGGACTTACCATTAGTCCCAACCCTGTCACCCTGCCATCTAAAACCTAATGCCAGCACCTAAGTGGCCCTCATTTAGCCCGTTAGGATTGTCCCTAGTCAACCTGTAGGACTGAGGTGGCAGAGACACAACTGCAGGGGGTGTGGGGGGAGCTGTGGAGCCTTAAAGCAGGTATAGGCTGGATTTAGTGTGGGGCGGCTGTGATCCTGTCTCTGCACGCGGCTTGAGATCCAACCCGTTTGTCAACCAGCGCTGAGATTTGCTCTCCTCCAAACCCAGTAATATGTTACTGCAGAGAAGCTGCGGCATCTTTGTAGATATATGTTTCTAGCAACTGTGCCGCCAATTTGCAACAAGATGGTGACATGGTGTGTGTGTGTGTGTGTGTGTGTGTGTGTGTGTGTGTGCGTGTGCGTGTGCGTGGAAAAGAGAGTTTACGGGCTGGTCTCATTCCAATCCTTTTAAACCCCTCTGAGGCGATAACCAGCCATTTTGGTTTCCCTGCTAGGCTTTAGGCCCTGGCTGTGTGTTTAAAGCCACGACGAATACACCCTTTAACAGAGTGAGCAGCACCAACAGAAGCTACAGGCTGCCAGGACAGACAAAAGCCTCGGCTTACACCTGTAAATGTGCCACGCTGGAATTGCCCGTTATAATCCAGTGAGCCTGCTCAATCCATCAGTACAAAGGGAATTGATGATAGGGTATTATGGCAGTATGGTAAATATAGGCCTTAGAAGTGGCTGAGATAATATATTAGCATGGTTCCCCTAAGTGCAACTGAACTAACACAGAGCCTTTTTTTAGCTTGTAATGTGATGATGGATGTATAGATCAACTGAAAGGTGGGTCCATGGTGCAATTAGAGTTCCTTTTCTTCATTTGAGTAATACTGTGTGTGTTTGGTTACAGTTGGACTACAAATCTACATCTAGTTCTACTTACGGTGGAAAAATATGAATTAAAGCAATGAATATGTAGGCTAGTGTAGACGAAAATGATGATGCCTATGTCATAATTTACAGTAATAGGTTATATAATATTATTGTTTTACTAAATGTAACAAGTGACACAAAGGTTATAATTAGTATTGGTATAGTAACATTTCCATTGATGTTTAATCCTAGTTTTCATAAACGTTTTAAAACTCATATGCACAATGTAAATTATCGATATACAGTATTACTGTAATTGTGTGTGGCGTACAGTAAGCCACAACACAAAGGCAAATATTGGTGGATTTTTCGATTATACAAATAATGCGTTTATCTTGGTGTTACAGATATAGTACTGATGATGTATTTACTTACATTTACTGTAATACATACAATGCTTTTCTGGTCATTCTGGTCAAAAAGCTTTGCTCTGTGAATGGGATACATGCAATCAAAGCCAGTATCGTATTTCAATCTGCGCTGGATTATTTAATTTAAAAGTAGCCTGATAGAAAATACAAAAGAAGAAAAGGAAACATAATAATCATACGTAAACATGACAGAGTTCTGTGTTAAATCAGCTGTTTCTGAGTGATGACAGCCATTGTTCACCTCTGTGCAGTGATGATGGTAGAATATACTGTACCAAGCAGGCCAAGTTGTCTCTACTGCTTGGTTGGCCAACAGTCTTGGTGTAGTCCGGCCTTTACTATCTTATCTGTTAAGTGATGTTTATCCAGGGATGGCTTTGCTTCACACACAAAATCATTTTCACCACCACATTGCTTCCATTCATGTAGTCACACACATGTATTATGACTGTGATCCTCCTAGTATGACCACAGCCTTGAGTGCAGTTGCATCATGTGACCAGAGTGGCCGCTCATTTGCCAAATGATTTTCTTCAGCTTCAAATGCACAATATCAGCTGCTAAGTGAGGCGTTAAGTGTTATGAATGACTTCAAGCTGGAATGTATATTTTGTAGGGAGGAATTAGGAAAGGAAGTGAAATGAAGACTGCATTTTTAGGATCAATTGCATTACCTAGTAAATCCTGTTGACTTTGCTTAGAAGGTGCCTTTTGCGTAGAACACAATAACATGTTGTATAAGCTTAACATGCATTCGTCACAGCCTGCAGTGACACGTTTTTGTAAAAAAGCCAGCTTGTCATATTCAAATTTGGCATTTTTATAAAACACAGATAAAAAAAACATACATAAATACATAAACATGCTAAAAATAAAAAAATTGCCGCAGATTCTCACAGATGAACAACAACATTATGTGCACTTTAATAACCTGAACATGTATTCCCTTTCACATATGTGTACACACAAACACCTAGTTGGAGTGTCAGCATGTCAAAGCAGCCTTTTAAAACCTGTAATAATAACAGTTAAGGCAGGGCATGACTGGGATGCAAGACTGACACTCTTAACGTGCCTTTATCAACACACATGAGCCGGCTCAGTGGCAAAGGAACAATTCTCTCATGACTCTAGTCAAAACAAAGTGCACTGTTCGCACACACGCCAACTGCACAAGCCTCTGTTGTATAAAAATGTTTGTTAGCTGTTAGAGTGTTCCATTAAATATTATTATTACTAAAATGTAAACCTCCAAAGCCTCTCCTTAAAAAAACAGCACACATATGTCAGTTGCAAAAAAAAAATAGTCTATTCTATTCTATTCTGTTTTATTCTGTTCTTAACATATACCCTGAGATTTAATTTTATGGCTGAATAAATTATTCTGAACAGGGCACTTGACAAAGATAAGGTATGCCTTGATCATGAATTTTGTTTCAAGTCAAAACAAATGTTTGCACCTCACTTTCAAACCTTTTCGATAAAATCTCCCCTGTAGGCATCCGACATCATTTCCACTCTGAAAGATTCACGGGGACATTTTACCCCTCCATACCCCATTGTTATTGCATTTCGAAAATGGGTGTATATGTTGCAAAGTGGTGAATGCTTGGCGGGGCAGTGATCGCTTGGACAGCCTTTATGGTAGGTTGGGCTGACTAGATCAGTTGAAAAAGTTGGCTCAATTTCAATTGCCAATTGCTCCATTAATGGGTGTGCACGTGTAATTTCCTGCAGAATAGATTGATTGTTGAAGGCCTCACAGGTTCAAGTTGTGACATCCTCATTCTCTTTGGCAGCGAGTACAGAGCTGATGTAAGTCTACTTGGAGGTGCCAGATGGGCCTTAGTTCAGACTTCTGCATCTAAAGCAATCTGGAAAACTTGGAAGAATGAACGTTATGCGGAATAATTCATGCATTCATCGATTAATGACGTCTCTTACGCGGCACTAGACTTTGTTTCAGGGATTTGAAGATATCCACCTTTTTTAAAAGTGTTTTTATTACCTTTTGATTGTATGGGTTGGCGGTTGCGAGCTAGGAACCTTGTCTTTCTGGGGACAAGGCTCCTAACACTGACCCAATGCTTGACAGCGTTAGTGTCTCTACACCCAGAAGCCCCTTGTAGTTGCATCACAGAGACTCAGGGCTGATTCCAATCCACCGTGGGTCTTGTCAAGGTTAAGTAGAGGAGACAGAGGACAGAGCAATTATCACTGTACTAGTTCCCCTCCAGTCTTCCCTGCTGTCTCTCTCTCTCTGTCTGCCTTTCCTTTCTCACCGCTGAAAGAAAGCCCTGTGGGATCACCTGTCTATCACAGTTGTGACGTTAGCACACACACACACACACACACAGCAAGGTGTGTGCTGTATACGCCCACACACCCAAAAAACAAAAGCGCAAATGGAAAGTCACAATGAAACACACGCACACATGCACACGCATGCACACACTCTTTCGCACAAACACACAACGCGAACGAGCAAACACACATGCATTCACATGTAGAGTGTACGCGCACACACTCTCGCACACGCTCAACCAAACATGTTTAGGAAATCATGCCCAAACACACACACACACACACACACACACCAACGCACACACTCGCAGAGCACTCCTTTTTTGACCTCATTATGTTAGTGAAGCAAAAGATACAACAAGTCATTTGAATGAGTCACCGCCGTATCAAAGGCATTGAGAATGATGCCCTGTCAATGGAGGCTTGCCACAGGCCATAGCAATTATAGTGTGAAATACAAGAAGTACGGATCCTTCCAAGGCAGTACAGGTTGATCTGCTGGCTGCCCGCCACGCTCCACCTCAGTATTAAGCAACTGTACAGGGGAGATGCACTGAGAGGACAACTCCCACTGTCAATTAGGTTTAGATCAAATATGGCAGTGTGTTCATTCGCTGGGCGTAAGTCAATCACTCTCAGTACAGGGACATCAGCCAGATGAGCTGTGGTTGCAGCACAGCCTATGTAGTGCACTGTGTGTGCAGCAGTGTGTGTAAAGTGGGGACATGCTGCAGTAAGGCTGGAACATACAGTGCCAAGATGGAGGTTTGATGAGGGGGGATGATTATGTGAGCAAACTGAAAGAAATCCAATCCATAATTTGCATGTTTGTGTTGGGGCTTGTACTGTATAGCAGGAACTAAACATTAAATGCCTTAATGTTCTACATCTTCAATGATAACAGCTAATGTAGTTAGCTAATGTACTTTAGTTAGTAGCCTTAACCTGTGTTCACACGGACAAGAACGCATGCCGCTTATGGGTGGGCTCGTGGCTAACTATTTGACTCAGCGTGACGCAGGTCACGCTGCCTCCCATTTGGCAGTCACCGTGTGGCTCAGTATTTGCACAACAGACCTCTTGTAGTTTGATGTGCACAGGCTATCCACATGTATGTGTTGCCCTGCGGCCTGATAAAGATGACTGGTAGAACCTGCTTCTACCAGCCACAGTGCATTAGTAAGAGTCACTCACACAGCAGACACTGTATCTGCTATTCATTATTACAATAAATCACTGGATTACTGCAGTAGACTCTCCCCTCCCCTGTCATTTGTTTTTACACTAGTAGATGCACCTGACTGTTTGTTAGGGATTGTTTCCACCCACTTTATAGGGGCACGCAGCATCAAAGAACTGGTGTGAGCCAAACCAAACCCACTCACATTTTTATATAGGATGGTGCAAGCATATTTATGTGACTCATGTCATGGTCTGCTTCATGCATTGTTTTGTGAGTCATGCTTGTCTCTCAATACAAACTGTCAGACATAAATATTCTATTAATACCAATATCAAACTCAACAACCACAGACAAATCTATCTATAAGACTATCTATTTACAATATAATTGCATGGTTGTAATGTATCTAGGAAACGTACAACAGGGTATGTGTAATGTGTAACATTTATCGCTGTGATTTCTAGAACATGCCAACAATCACTTTCATTTATTAAAAGGCGCATGCTGTGGAACAGGTGAAATCATCATGTTAACAGTATTTGTATGTGTGTCTTATTAATAACAAAGGATTAACTTCTGTGTTTTGTTTTGCGATGATCTTACATTGATTAGCCAAAATAAATAAACATTTTCTATAACAAATAACATGTGGGACGATAAAAGTAATATACAGTAATGTAATACAACTTTGGCAACATAGGTCCCAATCATTATAAAGCAGTTGTCATGATTGTTAGGGTTATGGATTACTCCACAGTAGCCCTAAATTGATCTATTTTGGCTTCAGAGAAACAGCATTGCACTTTAATTGCTGTGTACTGTACATCTAGATCAAGCAACAACTGCACGGCAATTAGATGTAAAATTATCTTCTGTCAACTTAGATGAAAGTGGATTTGACACGTAGACATTCAGGTGAGCTGGTGCATGGCATGACATTTTTTGAATGTGAAAGTGTGTTTAGTTTTTCATCTATTTTGATTTAGAGAATGCATATGCTCTTTTGTCTCAACATCTGTTGCTTTCTCTCTCTTCACCTGAATCAAGAAGACAGCCAAATACATGTCACATATAAAGTTCAATAACTTTAAATGCTCTTTTCATGACAGTGAAAGTATATTGTACACTGACATTTTGAGCTTTACTTGATAGTTTGCCTTGATTAGCTTACAAAGCATGGCTTTTCACTTTTGTTTTGTTGCCAGGTTTCTTCCAAAGTCAGTAATTGAGCTTACAGTATCACTATCTAACTATTGTACCTTAAGCCACAATGAAAAGGGTTAAAATGGTTTCAAATGACTCCAAAATGGCTCCAAAACTGCTTAATAGCTTGTGGCCCTGCCCCCTCTCTCCAAAATCACTTCTTTCAATATCAGACAACCATAAGCACAGATACACATTTTATTCAATAAAGCTAGATTGAAACAAAATACTAATTTAAGTTTCTGAAAGCTTTAGAAAAGTTCCATTCTTTCCAATTGACTCGTCTGTAAGACGTGACTGTCATGTCCATCACCCTTAACAAACCCCACCCTGGCCTCACCCATCGGGGTATAATGGCAGGGAGGGAAGCTGCCTGTAGGTGCCTCTGAGGTTCCTATCTGGGCCTGATTAAACCAATTGAGGGGTGAACAGGCAGGGCGCTTGACCCGAACGCTGCATCGCGCCAAATTGCTTTTGTTAGGCGAGTGCTGCGCCGGCCGCGTGTCTTGGGGGGGATTTGCGATGCATATGCATCAGAGCTCCCAGTAGTGGTGGGGGGGGGGGGGGGACGCCACCGAAGGCCAATTTAGGCCTGGCGGGAAGAGGTAAGGAGGACACAGGAGAATGGAGATGCGGGCAGAGCTAACAAGCTGGGAGCTAAGTCTGGTGTCACCCCACCTTAGCCTCTGCCTGCGCATAATGGCCTACCTCTCCACCTCTCCCCTCCACTGGGCGCGCGCACGTGTGTGTGTGTGTGTGTGTGAGACAGACACACACACACGCAAACGCGTGCAATGGTGTTATGTATTTTCCCGTGGCGTGTGTGCGTGCATGTGTGTGCATTTCCCATCTCTTCTTGTCAGACAGGTGCTTTGTTATGGTCTGTTGTTAAGATGCTGCCAATCATCGTCAGACTTGTCTTCCCAGGGGGGGGAGTTTTCTTTTTACGCACGATTGTTTGTAAGTGTACAGACACAAAACACAATCCTTACATTTTTTGGCCCTTTTCTCAGGTGTCTCACGGTCTAGAATCTCAATAGTCGTTAGAGTTAGTTCAAATGAGTTGCTCATAGCAACATACCTGCCTTAATGGATAAGATGGGGTAGAGGTCACAAAGTTCCCTCCGTGTCAAGGTCTTTTGACAAAAACAAAAACAACAAAAGGTGAGAATCAACGATTGGTTTGTGAAAGAGTTGATTAAACAATTTCAAATTACAGTATATTACCAGGCATTTCGATATTGTATATGCGTAACTGGTGTTTTGCCCCAATTTGAAATCTCTCTCTTGAGAGTAAACATGTTCTGTACCATCATATGTTGTCTGTATCCCATAGCCTCTGCTTCTATATGCAGCTATACTGAATTTCTGAACACATTAATTATAAAAGTTAAACCTACAACTGTGATTATTTTTCACAATTTAATAATGGCTTGTGTTAGGCCATTCGTATTGACAACATCGAAAAACAATATCTTCAAGTAAGGAAAAAAAAAATCTGACATTATAATTATACTATTCGTTTTTGAAGAATATGTTGAATTAGAGACAGAACCCAGATGTTGTTGTGTGTAAATGTGACTTAAAAGCACACGGAAGAGAGTCCACGTGGAAACACACATGCACACTCCTCATGCAGGAATGGTATAGGGACTCGCTTTTTGCCACTGCCTCCAATGGCCAACACATACCACGACTGCTTAAACGTGGTTTAGACACGATTAATACATTTTGTGTTTTACTATATATTTTTGCCCCTTTTCAGAATAAAGGTTGCTTTTAAGGCTAATTTCAATTTGACAAAGAATCATCTATATTATTTTAATCGTAGAAACTGGTTCCCAATCACCAAGCTAGAAGCATAGTCCCCTTTGTCTAAGATAAGCAACATACTTCCAATATGTACACACTTATTGTGAGCAGTAAGTAGAGTCTTAGAGTAGTCTTAAATCACGGTTTGGAGCTGTTTACGTCCCTAAAGCTTTACTCAACAATTTAGTAATCATCTTCATATTACGTCAGCAAGATTTTTGAAAATTCACATCTGATTGATATGAATAGTTAAACAGAACCTAAGCTTCTTCCTGCGCTGATGTAAACGGACTTCCATTGCGGCTCTTGTGGATGGCAGACTTCTGCATCAGGATCGCTGAGGCCCTCTATTTACCCTTGGTATTAGTTGAACCTTCTGACTTAGGGTCCCCCAGCAGATAGGCAGTCCAAGCAAGAAAGATGAGAAACGGTAATATGAGTACATCTGACATTCAGTAGAATTTAACAAAGTAACTTTCATCACAACACATACTAGTAATATATTGTTTCTATAACGTTTAATATTGACAGAAAGATAATTCTCTAATTTCTCTTTATTTACACATTTGTAATTCAATTATGTCCAATGTGTGGAGTGCAGTAGCGACTAGCGAGAGCTTGATATTTTAATTAGCATATTTGCTGCACTACAACATGATTTCATCAAATTATTTCATGTTTAAGCTTTTTTGTTTACATGTTGTGTCTGTAGGCAGAAGGGATAACAGGATGAACAGAAGTTAACTTCCTGTTTGTTAACTGTTATACATTGAACTCTGCACACTCAATGCGTCCAACAGGAAGCCCTAGTGTGGCCGTCTCAAACACAGAAGCCCCCTTTGACCCCTCCAACAGTTCTCTTCTTTTAAACATGAGCGGCGGCATAAATAACTTTTGTGCTTGATCATTCCAAAGACGCTCCTTCAGAGCGGAGCGGGTCAAATTGAGAGCTTGTCTCCTTGTCAGTCAAACGAGCCTGCAGGTAAACATCTCTGTCAAAATCGTTACGCTCCCAGAGCGCCCTCGCTCTCTCTCGCATTTTGACGTCTGTGTTAAACAAGGCCTCCGACAAATCCTCACAGTGCAGGCTTAGAGCGGCTACCTAGGGAAATCACAGCTCTCTGTGTGTGTGTGTGTGTGTGTGTGTGTGCGTGTGCGTGTGCGTGTGCGTGTGTGTGTGTGCGCGTGTGTGTGTGTGTGAACCTGCTTGCTTACACTGTCTGTGGCATAGCCCCCACATCCGTCAGGCCACCGCTCGTGTTAAAGCGTCCATTGCTGATGTGTATTGTGACTCCTGGAGGTAATTGACAGGCCAAGGCGTCGTCCTCGTGCAGCCTTCTCCCTGGAGGGGCTGTTAGGTTGCCCTGGCACTCATAGAGCTGTGGAGAGCCACTCATGGAGAATGCATAAGGAGGTAGTTGCTGCTGTCTGAGGATTACCTGTTGTGGAAAGGGCAGGGGGCAAATAGGGCTGTAAAGTCCACGCATATTTGTCCCGTTCATTTGAGCCGCTCTGCTCGGGTAATTGTATAATATAAACAATACCTGACGCTAGTTTGAGCTGATATTAGATACAATGATAAACAATACAGGATATGATATGTGATACAAAAACAACTGGCATGTGCCCATGTAAAGTGTATCAATTATGTATGCTACAAATAGTATGGTGGTACCGTACTATTGTAGTAGTAGCTTGCGGCAGGCATACTGGTGAACTTTAGACAAGGCCCAGCTCACACAACCTAAAGCAGTTACACAGTGTTGCCTTCTATCTTCTCTCCATTGCTTTGCTTTCCCTCCAGCGGCATTCATTCTCACACACTACCCACCCAGTCAGGTAGACATGACCCAACCTGCGGCGGTTCTTACCTACACCTGCTCTCAAAGGGTAGGGCGGTACTGTTAGCCAGCTTGAATCAGGGCTGGGCAGCCATAGGAATAACACTGCTGCTGTCTTTAACATGAGCGTTACGTTTACATTAACTGTAGATGGGAAGTACCTTGTTAAAGCCCAGCGCGATACTTGTATGTAGTATTTGCCCCTACCTTGTAGGTGTCAAGACAGGCATCATTGGATTCACATGCGTCTAAAGAGGGTTTTGCTAGTACGCACACGCACACACATATATATATATATATATAAACGTACACACATGCAGCGAAATGCAAATATATGCAAGCACAAATTTCATACCGATATTTATAAGCAAGCAAATGTTAAATATAAAATCCGACATTCATCAACACCATATATCCTAAATGGAGCAATCCTTTGTTTTATAACCAATGTGTTCCGCTACACAGCAACTGCAATAGTCTCACAGCCGAATCAGGTTCTTTTGAACAAATTGTCTATTGTTATGGGTCAGTTCTAGCACACATTTCTTTTTGACCACATCAGACCTAACAGTTTCCCTTCCCCTCGAGGCTAAAACATTGACACAACAAACTTAACCAATGACAATGGTTCCTCATCACAGCACAAATCAGGCGTACCATGTTCAGATTGAGATTCCACAACTCTCCACGTATCTGCTGCACATGTCAGATGAGGTGTGGTATCATGTAAGATCACATACGGGATGTTGATTTTCTCAAGCAGAGCACACCCTTGTTTTGTCACAGTCGTGAGTTAGCAAAACACAGCAGTCTGTCATAACTGTGACTAAGTGACTTATTGAGGGAGACAGATTCTATTAACAAAAAAATGCCAGAAAAGAAATAGCACTGTCTCAGCATCATTTATGAGTCAGACTCGGCTAAGCCTGACTTTCATGGATCAATGGCAACCTCTTCACTTGATCCAGCATCAGTCATTAGGTTCATGGGTGGGTTAGTATCAATCGCCACCGTCTAGCTTCACTGTAGATGCTCTTTGGACTGTCATCCAACAGGTACAACTGGAAATCTCTAACACAATTATGCGATTAATGTGAAGTGTAAGGGAGCATATTGATAGACAATTCAAATAGCAATGTTCAAAACTGCAATCTCCTAATTACTGCAGGCTGTGTTTGAATACAATTACTGTATGTTGTTGTTATTAGCCTGTGTTGTAATATTTGTCAATCTTGAACATTATTATAAAAATTCCCCATATTATAGGCTTTTATATAAACTACATTTCACATCATTGGTATGAACCTACAACATAGTCATTGATATTACCAAGCCCTTTAAGCCTTAGAACAGCAGCGTAATTATGATGTTTGTTCATTTGGTATTTTGCTGTTTCTGTTGCCGTTCTCAAACCTCGCCATGTCTGGCATTTCTCCTGTGCTGTGGAGCAAGCATTCATCCATTAATCTTCCCATTTACATTTCACGTGTTTGCACAGACGCAGGCTGAAGCTGCGTAGGCCCCGTGTTATTTCCTGTCCCATTGTGTGTTGTCATACAGGGATACGGTGGGAAACGCACACAACATGCCTTGTCTGTCTGTATGTCTGTCTGTCTGGATGCATGGCTCTCCCAGGGTTTTCTCTCATTAGCTTGTTGCAGCTTGCATATAGGGCCTGGTGTACAGTATGTGTATGGCTCCCTTTGTGGGTACATGTACTTGTGTATACAGAGGAACTACTGTACGTGTGTGTGTGTGCGCGCGTGCGTGTGCTCGTGTGTGTGTGTGTGTGTGTGTGTGTGTGTGTGGTACAGTAGATGAGCTTGGCTGTGTGTGTCTGACTTGAAAGCAATGGACGCCCATCCCTGTGTTTTTAATTACAGAGTTGCGGCAGGGCGGGTTCAGAAAAGACCCAGCTGCTAATGTAGCGTACAGCGTACTGTGTTCTGCCCATCCGATCAGAGGGCGATGCCTTGCTTCCACTGGTCGTGGATTCTCATGCCTAATTAAAGTGGTTGTGTGTACAGTAAGTGTTTGATTTGGACATGGTATTAGCGCAGGCTATATGCGTAATACCTGGCACAAGTACATTGATTGTAGCCAGCCATATGCCAGCGGTTTGATTACTGTAAAAGCATTCTATCTATAATTTATAACAGTGACGTTGGCAGTCACTAGAGCTATGTTGAGCTGCATTGAAAGAAAGTGTTTCATCTTAGATCGGATCACTACATAAAACAACAATAAAGTGAGTGTTCTTTCTTCAGTCGCCATGACGTCCCTTGCTCAATTCATGACGCCGTCTTGCTTGTATTAGGGGTTATCCGAATAGTCGTATAAATGGGTATTGTTTAGATTTTTCATCCCAAATAAGGCTGAGTAGTTCAGGCCAATATCTGCGGAACACATATAATCCTGTGCCACGTGTTCTGTACCGGAGACACAGTGGCTGGATTAATTTCTCCACTGAGTGTGTTAGGGCCGGTCGTTGATACGGCAACCCAGGTATCTATTGTTACACAGAGCATAGAGAGGCTGAAGGTAGACAGGTTAATCCTCTGTAGGCAGCCAATTACTACAGACTTCCATATTCCTCCTTCCGTTCCCCCCCCTCCCCCCCCCCACCCAATTTACTACTCCCTTATAACACTGACTCACCATTCCAACCCCCAATCCTTCCACCTATCCCCTCTCATCGCTGCAACATTATAATTGCTGGTATACGACCTGTCGAACTACTGACAAATGTACTACATGTAAGTCGCTTTGGATAAAAGCGTTTGCCAAATGCCGTAAATGTAAATGTAAATGTAAACATGGCTTTGTGTTCTGTGTTCTCCATCTCTCTCTCGCCTAACAGCCGAAATATTTAACCTGCATGTTTTTGTAAGAGTTGTGGGCAGATTCTGTTTTCCATTCACAATGTTTTTGTATAACATTCCAGGATGCCTTCTCTTGGCCCTTATCCCACCCAGTCACCCATCCAATCACAAATAGTCCCCAGATGTTAAACGGATATGCAAAACCCTTTAAAGTGTAACATCTTACATTAAAACTATATCATATCAACACAACAAGAGATATCCCTATTGTGTTTTCTGGGGAGTTTTGGAGAAAACGCTAGTTCTTGTCAGCCAACAGGTGTTGTATTTCTGACTGGACAGATAAATACTTCATAAAATGCGATGTATAGATTCACCAATGAACATAACATTTTAGTTTGCGTTTCCATAAAAACCCAGTTAGAATCAAACCACAGTCCTGTAACCATTACTATTCCAGTTTATTGTTCTGCTGTTATCACCTTGGTTGGAATTTGTTTCCTAAATAAAAGAATATGTTAAAGGTTAGGTAATATAAAGGGAACAGACAATGCTTAGATGTGAGGAAGAGCAGAATACTGTTTAATCCCTTAATGGTTTTATACTTAGTGGACCTAGTGTTCAGTGCACTGCCAGCCATCTGTCAGAGAGAGCATGTTGTGGATTTGTGTGAATCACTAATGCATCAAAATATTCTAATAACATGCGCTGAAGGAGAAACAATATTGTGTAGATATAGGTGCTATTATGAAGCTTCTCGTTATTTGTGGCTATATATATTCACTTTGTCATTTTGTGGAAAGTTTTAGTTGCAGTTGCATTTTATACTTTGCCCAAATTCAGCAACACCAAACCGCTAAATGTTGTACTTAGCTTTGTATTTATGTGTTGCACCAAATTAAGCTGGCTTTCCCCTTCTTTAAGATCAGTATTTCAGTGCTTCTCAATTCACAGCCAAGCAGGAGACAGACCTCAAAGCAAAACCATGTTTGTTTGTTTGCCCAACCGCTGCGGAGAGTTCCAAAACCAACAACCCGTTGCACAGTTCACTATTGGTAATAAGAGGCATTTTATTTGTATTTACTATCTCAGTTTCTTTGCCAGCCATAATGGATGCCAGCACACTATTTCCTAATGAGTGTTGAAAAGAAAGCGTACAAGTAATGGATCACATATGAAGCAGACATTCAACAAGCTGAAACTGAACGTTGGTTCATGTCTTAATTTAGATTTAAGAATATTTCTTGACATATCTGTAACATTACTACACTACAGATAATCCACTGTCTGTTACTCTTTTGGCTATTTCAGCATTCCCAATTCAAATCTGATCTAGGCAGGATTTGAGAGTTGGAATAAGAGATAGTTCAAGATTTAGAAAATTACACCCAAAATCCACCCTCTCCTCCTCTGCTGCTCTGCTCCCTCTGGAGCCCGTTGGTCTGCCTTTGAAGGGCCATTGACAAACATGTGTGTGCCTTCATATCATTGGCATGGTTGATTTGCCGGACCAATCAGGGAAAAGAGGCCCTAATTGGTAAGAATTGTTTTGAGTGCTGCAAAAAAAAAGGGTGGTGGTGGGGGGGACTTGAATGGAGGTGGGGCCTATCAACCAGAGCAGATATTCTCACAGAGCATTTCATTCACTGATGATGGATGTCTAAGGCATTTCTACGACATTCAACTGAATGTACATATTTCAAATACTTCCTAAATCATCTTTAAGTTTGATATGTTGATGCCCTTTTCTATCTGTCTTTGAGTCATATCCCCCTAATTCAACTCAGAAGGTTACAGTGGAGCTAAAGCGGCATCAATTAGACCCCAGGAACTTGGAAGGCCCCTACTGTGAAGAACAACTGCGGTGCCTGGAATTAAAATGGACTAACCTGCACGAAATATGAGCCACAAAGTTTATGTGTGTATGTGCATGTGGGTGCATGTAATCATGTATGTCTACATGAATGTGTGTGTGTGTGTGTGTGTTTTATTCTTTGTGTTTAATTTCTCATATATTGTTCTGGGCCCCTTACTTTAGCTGTGTGCGCGCGCTCGCACACGCACACACACACACACACACACACACACACACCTCACATGAAATACAGGGTTGCTTGTTAGACCCTGACAAAAAGGGGAGAGAGAAATCGAAGTACTTTTGAAGTCAGTGGAAATCAAATAAAAAAAAAACACAGCAAGCATCCCTGAGGTAGCTTGTAGATGGTCCTGGAATGTTGCAGCAGCCAATCAAAACATAGGAACCGGAGCTGGATAGGGAAGGGCAGGCGCGGCGCAGTGTTGATGTTAATGCAGTCAATTATAAGTGGGTCAGACGCACTACCTTTCCCCCTCCTCCTCAACATGTCAATGGCAACATTTATCCCCCCAATAAAACAGACATGAGCTCAGAAGCCGGCTCTTGCCAGAGCTTTCCGTTCCTGCAGATCTGGGTTCATTGTACAGTACGGTGCCTGTAAGCACTCCTAAGATTGCTGTGCTTGTGTTACATGCAGGAATGGCGAGGGTGCTTTGCTTTGGGGAGGTGTCTTCTGAAAAGCCACTTTTACAAGAATAAAGATACATACTGTGGATTATATGTTTATTTAGATGTTTTCGCAAAAAGCGATGAGTGAATTTCATGCAGAAATGGTCAAATAAACACACAATTTACACCACAGATTACACACATGTGAATGTGCACGCACGCACACGGACACACACACACGCACGCACGCACGCACACACACACACTGCAGCTGTAGCAGTGTGTTGTGTTCAAGCCTTCAATCTTGCTGTCTTGTGTCTGCTCAGCAGATGTAGTTTGAAATAGTACCAGTCAGGTCTCCCTGACACTGCTCAGACTGCAGGATTACTCTCCCAGCGCCGGAAACGCCCGGAAGGGTACTGTTGGCAAACTGGTAACAACTGGCTTCTGGATTAAAATAGGCAATAATAGATTCACCAATGTACAGATATTTTTTTAGCATTTTGATTAATAATATTTGTTATCTGATAGTGATGCAGTCATTATAATAGTTTGAATTACAATTAAATTAAAATATATTTTATTCATTATTTTAATTTTAATTTTAAAGAGCATTAAGGTCCAATGTACAAATGTCTGCTGTATTTAGGGGAGTAAATAAAATGCATATTCATAAAAAATGAAATTAAAATGATTAATAAGCCACATTTTTGGTTCTCTTCCTGCTGCAATAAGCAATGTTTCAATTGACACTGGACTCCTAGTCCCCAGTGATGGTTTTAGAGTAATGGTCTTATTATGTGTGTGACATTAAACCAAAGCTGACATAATGAACCAAATCCGGAGATAAAAATGAGAAATGACAATTGTTGGGAAATGACAATTTCCCAACATCCTATTTTCTAATGCAATCCTTGTTTGAGTCAAATAATCTTTGCTATTAGCACCTGATTAGCTCTAATGGAGGTGACACATCATTTAGCAATTGACCTGCTTGCAATACGGAACGTGGCTTTGGAGTGAAGAGAATTAGAGCAGACTGGCACCTATTTAACTCAGGTGCAAAAATCCCTTTCAGGAAAGAATTAACAAATTTCACAACACACTGGAGTACAGTCTGCTTATAACTGATGGAAAAAATTAAGGAAATTACTTTATTAAAATAAATAGCCCATTACACAAATGCAATGTGCATAAAGTAGAGGTTTTATTGCATTTAAAGTATGTATATAGTAACAGACTCAGCAGTATAGTAACAGTCAATCCTCAGTATTGAATTAATATTATGAAACACGTCATCAGACAATGACTACATTTTAATGCAAAAAAATTGTGATTATGTGTGAGTATTCCAAATGAGCTGTCTATTACCATACTCCGATTATTATTGCGGAGAAATGCATTTGCACCTTAAGATAAATAAGCAAACCGAACAGGTTAGCATGCATCTTTCATTGTTAAACAACATTTTGTCATATTCTCAAAAATATTGGATTATGTTGCACTAATACTCCTACTAATAATATGACCAATAATAATAATATTTAGAAATTTTAATGGGAACATTAGAGCCACACAATGTGTAATTAGAATAAACTAACATGTAAGCAGCAAGTATGCCTGACATGCTTAACAACTGCACAGAATACTGTTAGCCTGTCAAACATGGTCATTGTTCCTGTCAGTCTAGCCTAGGTGTGGATATACTAGCCAACCTTGTTGATTCATCTAAAGGCCATTATGTTGCTAGTCGCTTGACAATGGGCTTTAATGCAACATAAAACCTCTGTTGAATTAGTGCTGAGTATTTGTCTGGGGTGGCATTGTGTGTACATGCGTTTGTCTGAGTGTGAGAGTGAGAGCTGTGGTATCTCATAAAATACAAGGAAAGATAGCAGATTCAGTACAATATGGTCATTTTACATGGATTTTTACATTATGCAGAGGGACCCCTGGAACACCAAGGGCCATTGGAACACACAAAACACCAATTTGTATGTGTTTGTATAGCATACAGTATGTAACGTCTCCTGTGTTGTCAGCAGAGGCACATTTAGCAGCTCTGTTATCTCCTCGAGACAATGCTTCATCAAGTCATAGAGGGATTAGGCTTTAATGACTGCATTAGCTACCTGGCCCCTTGGCCAATAGCATGCCATGAGAGCTTAGTCAACACACAGATTCAAGCACAAATCTGTCAGATTTCATACCACTGGAGACATATTTTGGAAACTGGCTTTTAAAAAAAAGATATTGTGATGCACTACATTTGCTTATCTGGCTACAGTACCTGTTCATATGAAAACACACCCATGATGTTTAAACATGTTTATATTCACCCGTAGAGCAAAAATGTTGCAAATCTTGCAGTTTATAATATTATCAACATGTTTGTGTGCAATTAAAACATTGTATACTATTTCACTTTTTGAAGGTCCCTTATTGGCTTGAGAAAGTTTCCTAATGTACCAAGTTTAAATTAAATTACAAAAAATAAGAATCACAGATATGCATGGTCTACGTATCTATAGATTGATGGAAGCTTTATGTGGGGCCCTGCACCACCGTAGATCTACACATCTGCTCATAAGCCTTCCTATAGGGCTGTGTTTGTGTGTGTGTGTGTGTGTGTGTGTGTGTGTGTGTGGGGGGGGGGGGTGTAATAGCTTTCTGAGGTTTAGTGAGGTCTCTATTATAGCAAAGTTTTTGTATAGTCCTGCTCTGTAGATGGGTTTGTGACTGACAACCCTAAGTGCATGTGTTCTGCATATTCTGCAAATCTGTGTAAAAGAAAAGATGATATTATAAAGTACAAGGACACATATTAAATGTTTTCATACAAAAGTCCACACAAAATATGAACTATTATTTCTGAATGTAGTTAATATCAGGATAGAGCTTATCCAATTTATTATTTGTGATACATTTAAAATGATGTTACACAAACAATTTTGCATATAATTTTGTCATATTTAATGAATAATAGTGGACTATATTTCTTTGCCTTTACTGTTTATTTAGTAAAAGTGAGAGTAATATTCTTGGTCTCTTTGTAACATTGATATGAAGAGGAAATGTATGGTGTTTATTCATTGTCCAGTGGCAGTTAAAACATTTTTTTTCCTACATTCTGCAATATGTATTTATCTGACTGCAGAGTTCGCAGTTTTATATGCTGAACTCTAAATAACCTACTGGACACTTTTTCAACCTATAGGCCATATGTCTTGTTTGTAATCTTTTAGTGACCATATCCACACACCAATATGTCAACATTCCAAAGTCAGAATACATCAACATTCCAAGTTGGGAATTTGACAGTATACTAAACAATAACAGTCATAGTCTAATATGCATGTACAGTAGGTATATGTATGTATGTATGTATGAGAATATTCATAAATAAAAAATGCATGATAACATAGTGGCATTAGGATGCTGTTTATCAAGTAATAAATGAGTGCAGCAGAAATGATTAATGTAGGGTCCAGTTGGAGACAGTGGTCTTGATGTCATGGAAATTGATCTATGGCAATCCATATCAAATAACAGGATCTTTCCTTTCTCTGTCTCCAGATGTTAGTGGGTCAGCTCTCTGTCCATTCCGGTGGGGAGAGCCCCCCTCAATATTATTTTTTTCTTTATGATTTCTTTTACATATAAGGCAGTTTTAATTTATGTAATATATAATATTATAATATGAGTTTGTTTTGTTCATCTGTTAAATCTATTTCCATGTAACCCCCCTCCCCTCTCATATTTGTTTTTTGAGAACCCCAAAGCAGACATAATAGTTTTGTGTTGATTGATAAAGCACACAAGCTTGGTTTTGGAGTGATGCGAATATTGCACATTTGTAGGTCTACTGTTTTTAGTCTCTGTGGGGATACATTGCAGGTTTTGTGGTGCGTCAGTAATAGTACTCTCTGAGAGGAACAATAAGAGGGTAAATCCCTCTCCTCAGGGAAAAATGGCAGCTTGACCGACACGCGCACACGCATGTACAAAAGCACGCATTTATTGAATATATCTTAATAATCACTTTAAATGTTCCACAGGTTTACATTTAAGAGGTTTATCATAAATGTTATTACAAAGTTGAGTTGAGTTATTACAAAAAGCCCTATTTTGATATTAGCCTGCCGGAATGTA
>JAODUE010000445.1:0-13259 GCA_027564755.1 Amblyopsis hoosieri
GGGCGGGAGCACGCAGGACCCGGTAACGGTGGGAGGGGGTGAGCCGCCCATCGGCGGCGCGGCCCAGACCGTTACATGTAGGCATAGCAGGCTATTACGTTGTTGATTTATGTAGGCCTATATTATAATATTTTCTTCCTTTACTTTAGCCTACTTATTCTGTGTTGCCATTACTTGATCATTGTGCATTTTATGTGTCTATATAGCCTATATACATTTCTGCTAATTTATCAGACCTCATTTCTATAATAGCTTTGCTAATATCTGTGTAGATTTTATATATCGTACAATTACATAAACCTCAATTAACATTTATTTTTAGTTGCCATAATACAATTCTTCTTCTTGTGTGGTGGTTCATTTTGAAACTATTGGACAGCCTTAAACAGCGTTACTTCAACAGTTTCTAGCATTGCAACAGCTCTACCACCGTTTTAAACTAAATTTGATGAATTTGACTAAAAGTGGATTATTTTAAAATCACTGACTCAAAACAGTATGCAGTTAGTATAGTATGTTACATAATTCACACATGTAACATATTGTATGTTGACTGTGATATGTGTATATTTTATGCATGCTGTCTTATGTGTCCATTAATTGGACAGTCCACTCCTGTTTTTTTCAGATTGTTTGGTTTGGTTTTGGGAAAAGAACATTTGGCCTGTATTTTCTCATGCTGTCTGTATATATACCCAAAATGTATGTGGTCTGAGTTGTAGTCATTCCACAGGCTACATTAATCTGGTACTTTTTAAATAACCCATTATGTATTTGTAGTATGATGCTGTGAAAAATATAATATTCACACAATAACATTTTATTTTTCCATGTTTTAATCTTTCCTGCAGTGGACATTCAATTAATATGTGCTACTGTGTTTTTGTGTACAATTATGAAATGTTCCACTATTGTGTTTCTCCATTAATGCCATGTATTGTTCACCCTGTATGCCCAAGCCTTAACTGTGATATAACAATTTATTTCTACCAGCATCCTTAATCCTTACTGTGTTCTGTATTCAACCTATTGTCCTTTCATTCCATTGTTACTGACAGATTTTTATTTAACTATTATTTAATAGTTATTATAGTAACTTATTTTATTTTATTTCTTGATTATCTCATTCCCTTTCAAATCAGATGTATTGTGTTTTAGAGGTACTATGTGTACACAGTACCAGATGATGGACCTGCTAAATGACAATCTGCCAGACATTCCTGCATTACTGCATTCCCTCAAAACGTGTGACATCTGTGGCATTTTGTTGTCTGATACAACTGCACATTATAAAGAGACCTTTAATTGTGACCAGTCCAAGGCACACCTGAGCAATAATCTTGATGTTTAAACTGCGTCTTGATATGCCACTGTCAGGAGGATGGATTATCTTGGCAAAGGTGTAATGAAGACAGATTTGAACACAGATTTGAACTATGTCAGAGAAATTACCTTTTGGGGCATAGAAGGCTTATAGTAGACATTGTATGTAGTCTTGTGAAGGGAGGGACTGCATTCATATTTTTGTTCAGTATCGACTAGTTTCTCTTCACTCATTCCTCTGAAATTTGATTTCTCGTCTCCACTGTAATTGTAGCCTAATAATTTTAGTATTGGAAAATGGTCCCTTCTGACAGTGCTATCTCACCACATCCCAACAACTCTTTGTGGTTTTAATGTGAGATCTATTGCAGACTCTGTATCCCTTGTTAAATTCACCCATACGTCCCTGATCCTTCATTTAAACAAATTTCAAAACAATACATCTTTCATAAACCACTGCACTTCTATCATCAAACTCCCTCCATATTGTAGGCCTAAGGTACTTGTACATTAAAGTCACACCAAACCTCCTCAACCAACCTGTCTGTTTAAGTGCTCCAGTACCTCTAAATGTCTACATTATTATTATTATTATTATTATTATTATTATATAGATATCAATGAAGATGTATTATTATATTATATAGCGTTTTTTAATACTTCATCCTTAGAGTCCAAATTGTTACCTTTCCTTACCTCGTTTGATAAAAGACAACACCTCCTCATCCAATATCATTCTCTCCAACCGTTTACTACTCTTTCATAACAAAATCAAAGGATGTTTTCAGCCATGTTTCCTGCACATACATATTGTTTTCCCACCAATATATTCACAGAGCCATTACATTCCTGTCAAGTATTCCAATGGAGTATCAGCATCATTATAATAGTGAGGCCTGCAAATGTGGATACTTTTTATATTCCTTCATGGTTCCCACTAAGCCCTATTTTGCCTTGATACCTCTTTCATGGTTAGAAATGTTGCTGCTGCCTTCACTGTTTTATTTTTTTCTTGCTCCTAACACAACTGATCACATACGCCATGAACAATACCAGCATTTCCGCTGTCAACAAACCTGACATTGTATCTGGTACAACACCAAGATGGACCATTGTGTTGTTGTTGTGTTGTGAGATGGTTAAAGAACAGAACTGTGTCTATGTAGATATATTTTATGCAAGTTGTTAGTGCTAATACTTTACCTGTTGGTGGTACGAAAAGCTAGGTCATGACTATAGGAGTTGGGTTGGCTCAGCTAACAACAAGAGTCTGGGTTAGTTGTAAGAACAATACAAATGTGACAGTATTACACAACCAAGCAACATTTTAGTTATATGTTTTAATTTAATTTCAGTATAGGTGTTTGAAGAGAGTGACTAGAAAATAATGTCTGTCATGTGATTGGATGCAAGACACACGCCCACACACACACACACACACACACGCACACACAAGCCTGCAGTACATACACATACACACACACACACACACACACACACACACACACACACGCAAGCACGCACACTATAATAAGCATATTTGTTTGTTATTATTAATTAGTAATATGCATTTTGGACTCACACACACCCACACCAATTATGTTAAGTGGCTGTTGAATAAAACCCTTTCAATAGGTTACATTTTACCCATGGGGTCAATCATAATGTTACATTAACCACAGAACATGTTACAACTAACATAGTTCTGAATTGTAACATTTCACTCCAATTTGTGTTTGAGACTAAACCATGCATTCTGTTTTTGTTGTAGAGATAGCTACGCCATTTAATAGCAGACACGTGTAAGTAGTTTCACATTTTGAACGGACTCACTGGCATAAGGACTCACTGTGCTCAGTGCGCTTCCCCGCAAGACATACTGACCTCTAGCACAGCCCGCTGAAATTCGAAGATTATGTAGGCCTAGGCGATTTTATTTGAATGTACTGTACTTTTTCTTACATTGTAAATATCATTTTACTTGTACTAATAATATTGTAATTAACATATATTTTCTTGTTTTATTGCTATAATTTTCTTCTGACGTCACCCCATTCTGAAACTAACGCCAAAATGTGGTGCGACAGCCCCCTCTGCTGGATTGTTTCGGGGGCAGTCAAATTCTGTGGCAGATCTTAAGGACAAATACTGTGCTACTGTATATCTGGATTCTATTCTGCAGAGATTGATAGCGACCAGGATGATTGGGAAACACTGACATAAATCAGTCCACGGGACAAAATTAATAGAAATATTTTTTGAAACCTAAATATCCAAGCCACCAACTAATCACAATGTAACAAAGGTGATGTGACAACGTTAGGATTGGACATTTAATAAAAATAATACCTGTAGAACAGTAAGAAATTGTTGCTGCTGTTTTCAAACCTTTACTAGTCTGGGGATCAGAATCCAGTCTTTCATTCAAGATCAGGATCCTTCAGAAGATCCGGGACTTCCAGTCACTATACATATCTAACACACCAGCCGGACACCCTTAATTACAAGGTATTATGAAATAAAAGCCCTTTGAAATTAATAAATGTGGCATTATGAAAGGGAAATCCATTTTGAAATGTATATGCCCTTAATTGCATACAAGGCATTATGAAATAAAAGCTCTTTGAAAATAATAAATGTGGCATTATGAAATGAAAACCATTTGAAATGTATAAGCCCTGCATTTGTTTATTAATAAATGTTTTATATATTTGTTTCATTAATTTATATATGTATTGCCTGATTTACTTTTATAGCAATATTTATTTAGTAACAAATAACTTTAAAGATAAACATATGCTCCCAACAGACAGTGGGAGAATCTAAGCCAACCACTTCCGGGTTATTCAGGTTCAGCCACAGCGAAAATAAAAATAGCAATCTATTATAAAATACTTTTCAATCAAAACAAACTTAATTAAGAGATTTGGCTTTAACTTTAGCTGGCTATGTGGCTGGGGCATGGCCAACCCATCACATCAGACATTGTGAGATACCAATGTTGCATTAATTTGTATACAAGGCATTATTAAATACAGTCCCTTGAAATAAATGAATGTGTCATGAAAGAATATCCCTTAGAAATTGTATTAATCAACTTTCTGGTTTCCTTGAAGAGCATAACATCTTCTCTGGTATGCCGTCAGGGTTTCGCTCTGGTTATGGCTGTGTCACCGCAACTTTAATGGTAATATATTATGTAATCACTGCCATTGATGCTAAGCAATACTGTGCTGCATATTGACCTTGCTGCTTTCTCAGGGATCAGTTAGGGAGTATTGGTGTCTCCAAGCAATTTTTAGATTTACTAAAAATTATCCATACAGGACATATCATTGTACTTTGTACACCTCTGTGGGCTGGTCGTCTCCGCAGACACACGTAGACACACTGGCAGCTGCTAATATATAAAATTCTACTAGGTCTCACGCCACCCTATCTTACCAATTATTGCAACACTCAATACCCAATTATAATACCCGTTCTGCTAATCAGATTCTCTTGAAGACACCCAAAGCCCGTACATGTTTTGGTCGCTCCTCATTTCAGTTTGATGGTGCTACTGATTAGAATTACCTGCAAAAATCATTGAAAATTGACATTCTTATTCCCCTACATACATTCAAACACTTATTTGTTGTCACATAAACTTGCAGCTGTCCTGTGTGATCTGTATTGGTCACTACAGCATAGGCTGACTCCAGTTTCATATAAAGCAATCTACAATCTACAATTAACTTGTTTTTCTCTTTTTTTGCTCTCTGTTATGTATGTATTGTTGTCTGTGTTTTGTATTCTGTAATGTATATTGCCTTTTAACCATGTATTTGCACTGTTTTAAATTTATTTTCCCCCGTATTCCCTTTCCCACAAGATAACTTTGTATCTTGCTAGACCTCCTTTATTGTTAATGAAAATGTGTTCTTAATGGATTTGCCTAGTAAAATAAAGGTAACATTATGAAATAAAAGTTCCTTGAAATAAATAAAAGCAGTCCTTCGAATTATTTTTTTATTTTTAAATAAGACGTATTTATATGTATATATATATATTTATATATATTGCCTAATTTGTGTATTTCTTAGCCATATTTATTTATCTCCTTCCATCTGATTCCAGGTAAAAAAAAATTATGGAATCAGATGCAGCTGTTCCAGACAGCTGTGCAGAGGGAGGAGGCTCCAATGCCACTTCCTGCAACTCTGCAAAGCCACCCCTCATGGCGGAGGAGTGGACGTCGTCCGTCCTCTGTCCCAGGGACGTAGGAGTGGATTATGGCTTATGGAGTGTGTATCTCACGCTCCCTTGCACATGGAGATGCACCTTAATGGGGGGAGCGGTCACTCTAACCATATTTACATATCTACAAACATAATTATCTAGCTAACTCTACCTACCTCTTATTAAGCTACCTGCCTCAATATCTATCTATCTATCTATGCCTATGTGTATATCTATATGCCTACTTATCTATCTGCCTACATATCCATCCACCCTGAAGAAGTGAACAACACTAGTAAGTATGCTCCATATGCGGCCGGTCCTTACAGCTTCCACTGGGGTGTCCTTGGTATGTCTCAGTACTTCACACATCAGTCCAGACCAGCAGTTGCGTAATTTCTGATGATATCTAATATTATCATTCTTCTGTTTCATTTTTGCCATTCTCCACATCTCTTTCAGTGTACATCTGTACCTTGTGGTTGATAGAGCCGAGGCAATTGATTTATCATGGGTATGAGAATCGTCTGTATATTTCTTCCCAAACGTCTGAATGAAGTCTTTCTGTGTCTTATTGATTAAGTCTTCTATGAATTCATTTGTTTGTAGCAGTCCCTTATCCAAGAAAGAGTGGATTGCCATTTCATTGGCCAATTGGGCGTCTTTAAACCAAGAGCGTTCTTTATGATCCTGCCATCTCTGGAATTCTTTGTATTGCCCATAGGTGACAACAATTCTTCCTTCTTTCAGCAAGCCCACTGAATGTAAATAATTTGCTTTCTTTGTTTTTCTAAACCATTTACGTAAATGAGGATCTACATATGGGTTGTACTCCCCGACCTTTCCACAACCTAGTGGAATTGCATATATGTGATTTTCCATTGTGAATGTCATAAACTACCACCAGAATCAAGTACAAAAAGTAATCCCTAAAATAGAATTTGTTTTACAATCAATGGCTTTTCACCCAACTAATGTCCTTATTTCTGTCAACCAGTAGGATTATCAAATGGAACTATGCACATTAATGACGCAGTTCTGCTGATAAGATACACTACAGCATGTCATCAAGCCGTGGGCGTGGCGCAATTGCGCCAGCTTTGTGACGTCAACCAGCGTCATACAAGAATGGTAAACGCCTATTCAATTTACCATTCTTGTAAATCCAAAATAAAGTACATTTTGACAGTTTATCGTTGTTTTTCCAATTTGCCATTAGTAAATTAGTGGCATGGTGGTAAATGCTGAAACAAACACAACATATGTTATATAATCTATGAGAGTTGGATATGTGACAAACCTATTTGTAATAATGGAAGCCTTGTTACCATCTGGTCGAGGCAGGAGGTAATTAAACAATTAGCTTCTGTACCCTACGTTAATTTGCTGGAAGTAGTTATAATTTATGGATAATGGGCACAGAGCTTCTCGCAATAAAAAAAACACGATTTGACCGAACCATAAAGGCCCCGATATACTTGATTTTGTACAACGCGTAGACAAGCGGCTGCGTCGCGGAAAGCATTGTTCACATACTTGTCTGTGTAGGCTACCTTACGTGTGCTTGGACGATTTAAGATAGTAGCCTAGGCTATAGTGTTCCGATCGGGGCCGAATCATCCCTGGCCGAAGCCGGAATATTGTCACTATACCTCCGAATTTCCACAACAACTGTTGACATCATACATAAAAGGCAAAAATCTTTTTGATGTCTTCACTGATTCTTCCACCACTATAACGTTATTTCATAGAGTTAAGTTCAGCTCTCCTTTTCTCCATATGAAATAAATATCTGCAATTCTCCCAATTTTCTAACCATTTTTACGTGATCATCTTATAAATACCCCCTTTGCTTTGTTTTCATATATTTCATCTAATCTATTTTGTAATAAAAGTAACTTTTCATTGTCGTCTTGGCAAATATGATAAATTTCTGCAATATTGCTAATATCATTAATAAGCATAGATGTAATAACCTTCCTTTTTTTGCTAGGGCCTTTCCATATCCAGAACAGACAAAACGTATTCTATATTTAAGAAATTCCCAAAATATCCCAAAATGATTGCTACTTTTAGCAATACCCATAAATGTTGCAGAAAATAATAAATGTTTCATCAAAGCAAATTATAACAATCCAATGACCATTAGTGTCCAGTATAGAATTGAGAACTTTTCCTTTAAATGTATGAATTTATTTATGACCCCAGTTGAGTGATTGGAACCATGTGTCATCCAAATGTCACCTCCCTATTGACTTTTCCATAATTCTGTGTAATCTTGGCAAGAGTGACTTTCTTGAACGAAAATGAAATCAGCATCACTGTCTTTACGCTATATAAAAAGTTATTTTTAACTATATTTCTTAGTCCTCTGGCATTTATAGAGTCAATTTACCATAAACAAAACACAAAAACCTCCCTAAAAAAATTAACTATCTAAGCAATATTAGTTTCTCTGAGTAAGAGTATGGAACTTATGTCTGACAAATGTGTCAGCTATTTAAAATGTTTGGCTACTGTCAGATAGTGTCAGTTATTCTTAACATTAAGTGCAGTACGTTACAGGAAGAAACGGAAGAAGATTATTGATCATAATCACATGAACACCAGATTTAAGAAACCTAGATTGTAGATTATTAGAGTACCTCGACGTCCTCTATACAAAAGCTCGAGTTCCTCTGAAGAACGCCGTTTTCCTTGCTTCCGCACTTCGTCGATGCGTAGCCACAGCCTCTCTCGGGTTTTCTTGTCGGATTGGGTTAGATCCTCGCTGAAACTGAGTGTCTTCCCCCTCAAAAAAGTATGATTTCTGGCCAGACTCCAGATGTCATCACTCGCTGCGCGAAAAGCAAAGAGTTTTATCACTGAGCGGTTGCGTGGGGAGCCAAGGTCCCTTCTTCCGATCAAGGGCTTGGTTCACAGATTGGGAGAGGGCAATCCGTTGACAAATGTCTATCACTTTGCTGGAGGAACAGAGATGGACTACTACCGGCGGCTGAGGGAACGCCTACAGGTAGTCCATGACTACACTCGCCAGGCCCAAGACAACTCCGGAGTGCGGCAGAAAAGCGCCTATGACACTGGGGACACATGGGACATGGTCTGGGTGTACTGCCCCAAACGCAAGAAAGGGGTTTCCCCCAAACTTTGCAGTCATTGGCAAGGTCCAGCTGAAGTTCTTGGTCGGCTGTCAGAGGTGGTGTAGAGAGTTTACCTGCCTAACCGGGAGCGCATGGTGGTGTTGCGCCGGGACAGACTCTCACCTTACCGGCCCCTTGACCCGGTCACTGAGTGCTGTAATGCACCTGGCACAGATCAGGGTGACGGGTTGATGGTATCGCACCAATGCAAATAGACTGAGCGCAAGGGATTGTGGGATGTTGGGAGTTATGTGTTTAAGTAGTGTAATCGTGTGTTTTTATGTTATTTTTGTTAAAATTATGTTATTTGGGTTATAGTATATGTGTTCATTTATGGGATGGGGGCTTTTGTGTTGTTACCGTGACCAAGACGTATGTGGCCTCAAGCACGCACGCGCTCTAGCTTTGAAACTTTCTGCCATTATTGTTTGTTGTTTAGAAGATGATATTGATCTGCCTCTCTGGTCCTGATACTGCTACACTGATGTCAGAGGGCTGTGATTTGTAAATGGAAATGTTTGTCCGGAAAGCAATGTTGTTTCAGGAACATGTTCTACTTGGCAAAATCAAGGTGTGCTTAGCACAGATACACACGTGTGTAGCCTACTATTAGGCTACACTGTTTCTGAATATGAGATGATACTAAATGTATTTGTGAAGCAGAAATGTAAATTAAAAAAATTTTGTTGGGGTTGTTCTGAGTTTTATCCAGCAGATGGAAGTAGTGGATTATAGAATACAATGTTATCAAACTGTTTTTATGTAGGCATACTGTAGTTTATGGGCAATTCCTACAAAAAATATTCAGTAACAGATACATACAGTATCTGTACACATCAATAATTTCTATGAGGACCTTTTAAATTAAGGGTTTTTATTATCATGTGCATTTAGCAGGCACTTTTCTCTAAATCGATTTATATAATCAGTACATGTGTCAATCAATAATACACCAGTTTTTGTAAGCAATGATAATGACAGCAGTTAGCATAACCATTAAGGTGTCTATTTTGTTAATTTGGGATTCGATCAGCGAAGCCAAGAACAATAGAAGCTGTTGGAGCCTTTTAAAACATCCCTATAGTGTACATTAGAATATACTGTTACTCCCTAACAGTAGATAACAATATTATTATATTGTAAATAATATTATACATTATTTCATTATTATTTTAATTATTTAATGTTCACAGATTTGTGGCATACAGTTTTTTTTCAATCTTGTGGAATGTCATCTTTCCAAAAAACGCAACACCGGTGTTCAAACAACCGGCATATATTTGTTTATGTGACAGAGATAATATGTATGTGTCTACTTATAAATGTATCTGCCTACTTATCCATCTACATGCCTGACTATCAATCTGCCTACATATCTATCCAGCCTGAAGAAGTGAACAAAACTAGTAAGTATGCTCCATATGCGGCCGGTCCTTACATCTTCCACTGGGGTGTTCTTGGTATGTCTCAGTACTTCACACATCAGTCCAGACCAGCAGTTGCATAGTTTCTGATGATATCTAATATTATCATTCTTCTTTGTCATTTTTGCCATTCTCCACATCTCTTTCAGTGTACATCTGTACCTTGTGGTTGATAGAGCCGAGGCAATTGATTTATCATGGGTATGAGACTCGTCTGTATATTTCTTCCCAAATGTCTGCATGAAGTCTTTCTGAGTCTTGTTGATGAACTCTTCAATTAATTCATTTGTTTGTAGCAGTCCCTTATCCAAGAAAGAGTGGATTGTCATTTCATTGGCCAATTGGGCGTCTTTAAACCAAGAGCGTTCTTTATGATCCTGCCATCTCTGAAATTCTTTGTATTGCCCATAGGTGACAACAATTCTTCCTTCTTTCAGCAAGCCCACTGAATGTAAATAATTGACCTTCTTTGTTATTCTAAACCATTTCCGTAAATGAGGGTCCATGTATGGGTTGTACTCCCCGACTGTTCCACAACCTAGTGGAATTGCATATATTTTCTTTGCCATTGCGAATGTCACCAGCTACACATATATCAAGAAAAGTTACTTCTAAAATTGATATTGTTTTACAAACTATCAAAGCATTGGAAACACATGGAACTGTCCATATGAATGAAACTGTTCTGCCATATAGGCTACAATAAAGCATGTCATCACACCGTGGGCGTGGCACCATTGTGGACATTTTGTGATGTCAACCATCATACAAAACCAATCTGTTCTAAGATATGATTTATTGAAGATTAGTATAATTTTATAGCATTACAGCACAACAGCACAGTCTCCATAAGTATAGGTAAAGGTGCTATTATTGTCACATACACATACATGTTGCGAAATCATCCTCTGCATTTAACCCATCCCTCAAGGGAGCAGTGGGCAGCCACTGTGCAGCGCCCAGGGACAAATTCCAGGTAGAGGCCAGTGTCGCTGGTCAATAGCACTGACTGGAGAGTGAACTTAAAGTATTTTATGTCAAAAAACATGTTAAGTCTTGCATATGGGAGGCTGGTTACGCTATAGCCAGAGAGTTGTAAATAATATGTGGAGAATGTCATCTTATGCAAAAATAGCAATGTTTGTGTCCAAACAAATGGCATAATATGAATATTCGGCTCACGATTATGTAGCGTAACATCAAGTGTTAATGTATTAATGGCTGTCTGCCCTTATTCCCTACAGTATAGTATTCTAGAGAAAGCGATAGGGAGAATGAGTGAGTGAACAAGTGACGTTTTGAACACAGACACGTTCAGGATGATGTACCAGAGAGAATAGAGAGTAGCAAGAGGCGCCAATGTAGGTTATTAAGTGTTCGACTTTTGCAAGTGTGGGGATTTATCGGATGGTGGTTCATCAAACACCCTGTTATGTTATGCAGATTTACAAGGACTTTCTTTCCTCTCTTGCCTTTTTATTATGGTAGGGTTTACATACATGTTACATCACTGCTGATTGGGTACACCCAACAAATGAAAGAACATATCAATTTTTATTTATATAGCACTTTTCATACAAATACATGTAACACAGTGCTTCACACTAAACAACCATTCAAAACAATACTTTGAAAACAACAATAATGTAGCATTGTATTAAAAAGAACAGTACAATTAAAGGTTAATAGTAACGATATAATAAAGTTTAAAATAAATTAACTAATAAATCAAATAAATACAGTTCAGTTAAAAGCCTGGTTAAATAGGTAGGTCTTTAGTTTGCTTTTAAACAAGTCTACATTTCCTGCTGCCCTCAGGTCCTCAGGAAGGGCATAATATTGAAAGGATGCCTCACCATGAGTTTCAGTTGATGCTTTAGGGATAATTAAAGAGCCTCTACCAGTGGACCTGAGGGTTAGTAGGTTCATAAGATAACAGCAAATCTGATAAATATTCTGGACAAACACCATTAAGTGACTTATAAACTAGTAAAAGGATCTTAAAATCAATTCTGAAATGAACAGGAAGCCCATGCAGAGACTTGTGGATGGTGCGGTTCCGGCTCGGTGATGTCATCAGGTGAAGATGCTGCCTTGGTCAAGGACAGCGTGTCGATGGCGCTGTTCCCTGAGCTGGGAAGAGAACTGTGTGCAGAGCCAGTTTGTTGGTCATCTCCTGCTCGCTGGGAGAGTGTCGTCAAGAGGAGATGCTGACATGGTCCTGGACAATGTGGGGATGGTGGTGGCTACCGCTGCCGGAGCCATGTCTCCAATACAGACAATCGCTATGGTTGTTGAGTGGTCCTGGTCGTGGATAGTGCTAGGACACTTCCTCAGACCTGGGACTCCTGTGGGGTCTGTAATGCTACAATTGACAGACCCTTAATTAACTAACTTACAAAACGCTTTAAATTTCTCTAATGTGTTAGGTCTTATAAGTACTGCACAATGTGAAACATATTATTCAAAGTATTATTGATACATCTTGTTTGCCTATCATCACCTATTGCATCTTAACTATCGTGGAGGGGTGGATTCGTCCCTCTGTGGTCCCTTCCCAAGTTGTCTTTACTTTTTTTCCCATGGGGCTTTTAATGGAAGTTTTTCCTTGCCCAGGGGGAGGAGCAGGTTAAGGGGGTGTTGTTTGTTTCCATGTGAAATGTAGGCTGTAAAGCCCTTTGAGACTGAAATGTGATTTAGTGCTACAGTATATAAATAAACTTGACTTTCATAAGGGCAGGTGCTTTCAAAAAAATACTTTGTATGTGATTGGACGAACCAGCAGAGTCGGTTTTAATCCACTCTTCAGTAGAAAAGTCGGGAGAAGAGTGAAAACATATTTTCCATTGAGAAAAGCCTTTGCTCTTCTAATAAATTATAATAAAACTGATGACATATTGTATCATAAGCGTTTTCGACTCAAGTGGTTTTCATGTCGCCTTCGTCACAACTAAACCACACCCGTAGCTAACAGCCCTGCTAAAAAATCCAGCATTGATGGTCACCAGCATAAATCCTGTTTTACATTCTGGAACCAGCATGCAATGCTGGTTTGCTGGTACCCCGGCATCCCCTGCTGGTTGCTAGTGTGCTGGTATACCAGCTAGACCAGCACTACCCCAGCACTAACCAGTATGAACCAGCCTGGACC
>JAODUE010000446.1:0-13256 GCA_027564755.1 Amblyopsis hoosieri
ATTTACTATTGTTGTATTTTATTCTACAATTGTGAAGCACTTTGTGATTTTTATCTGTGAAATGTGCTATATAAATAAATTTTACTTACTTACTTACTATTAACTTTCATGAAGTGTATAGTTTGTTTGTTTGGAAGATGGTAGTTTACAACCATTGCCTACATGAATCCCCTAAAATAGAACGCTGGGTATAAATAAGATGTACCCATTATACAAAAGTATACTATACAAAATGTGATAGCTAGGCCTGTCACGATAACACATTAATATTTTTTGTTGGCCGATCTATTGTCCCAGAAATAATTGCGTTAAATGATATGATTGTCATTTTAAGAGCATTTTATGCAACTGATATAATGATAATATTATAGCATAATAATGTATGTAGGCTACAAAATTAAATTCCTAAACACAATAACAAAGTCCAGTCAGCAGTGGATGTATGGCTAATTTCTAATCAAAGAGACATTAATTTCACAAGAATATTGTTGATAAAATAAGAAGAAAAGACTAAAGGTGGAATGTATAATCCAGCGACCATGTTAGACAGGTGTGTGTGTGTGCGTAGCACTGGCAGGTGAGAGCACAGGACCAGCACAACATGGCTAACTTTCTTATGTCAGCAACACGCGTGTAAATACAACAGGCATGTCTGAAACATTATTGAGGTTGTGTGCATATATCGCAGGATAAGTCAATATAGTAATTATCATTACAGGCATAGTGAAAGCAAAAGATAATGTAGCAGTCTACAACAACTAGATTCACTAGTGTGTGTGGTGTAATGCAGGAGATACATGGATTGATCTGATCATGAGATACTACAGGTACCGGCGTACACAGACTTGCATTCACATGCTTTAGGCCCATTAATAGCATATTAGTGTACAGCAACATGTACAGCAAAAATGCTGACTTCTATCCATTCCAACTTTAAACATGTATACTCTAATAACATAAAATATGTGAACTGAATACAAAAAATTGTTGTTAGTCCAAAAATATAATAAGCTTTATCTTTAACACAAGGCCATGCCCACCAAAGATTACCATAAAACATTAATTTAGATGGTGCATTATATTTTATATAACTCTCACTTTTGCTTTCAGTCTATCCTCTATACTGTAGTCTATACTTGAAAGAACAAATGGTAGGCTATATTGTGTCTAATGCACTTTCACAGGAAGGGCTACGATTCTCAAATTCATATTGATCCCTTACTCCAGCAAACAAGTCTAAGCTCTTCCACATCACAAACAAACTACATCAGATTTATTTCCATATTTTACAACAGAGAAACAAAATATAGACATTGTCAAAACCCTATAATACTGTGACAGTTTATTAAATAGTAGTTTGCATATTATAGGGGTAAGGACAATCCTCAGAAAAAGACAATAGCCCTACTTTCTCAGGGGTCAACTTGACACGATGTCCTATGCAGGTTAACCATAGCCAATTCAAGAGAGAATATAAAAATATACTAGTTCAGAATATCTATAAGAACAAAACTACAGTGCAACTTTGTTGTTTTAACTTCAGCCAATGAACAATAACATTAGAAAAACAAAACTGCAGGTATGTAATGCCTCGGTTTGTTTACTGCGATGTTATTTGCACAAACGTGGCATATGACTTGTGAACCTGAATTCGTGTAAACAATGTGTAATGATTGGAAAGATACATAACGGTAGTAGAACAAGGAAACATTGTAATGTGCAATAAATATATACGGTACTTAAGAAATCTAGGGAAGCTAAGCGTGTTGACCAATGATGCAATGTTCTATTCGATCACGTTAGGGTGAGCTATTTTGGCATTTGTCAAAACACGACATATCTAACAGCACTAACATTAGCGAGCAGTTAACATTAGCTATAGTTAGTAAAGCTGCGGTTACATTACAGTAGCAGTTAGCAACTAGAGGCTGTATGCACTCCCGCGTAGCCGCTTCGAAGAGGCCTACATAAATCCGTATACTTGTTTTCAGGCTACAACTGTGATGGTTTGTGTAATAACCCAGAGTAATGGTTGAACGAGGCCATACGTGAACATATCAAGACCTTGATGTTGGCAACAAACGGAGCATTACGTTGGTGACACAGCTAGTCATCGTTAGCTACTGGTTAGCAACAACACACACACTAGGCCTGGCAACGCAGCTCCAGAACAACAAAAATGAATACGGTCTTGCATACAGCGCAGCTCAGAGTTATATAACGACGTGTGCTATTTCATATGACTTGCTTACCTGTGCGTATGTCTAGGAGGTCAATGATGCTTCTATCTAGTTAGCAGACCGACCGATATTGGACCAATACAGGGCAGTCCAACCCAAGCTTTGAAACGCCTACAAGGGCGGAGAATAGAAGGTAGGGCAACGAGAGAGACACCACCCATGAAACGTCACGCTGTCATTCCGTGGTCTGGTGGTGGTGGTGGGAAAATGTTGTCATATTATTTACTTTGAACGATCACACCTTACAGACAGATTGAGGAGTAATTATTAAAATGTCACTTAGTCTTAATTATTCCGGTGTGTTATTATTCAAAAATATATTTTGAATATAGATGCTATCATGACCAAGGGGGTATAGCTCAGTGGTAGAGCATTTGACTGCAGATCAAGAGGTCTCCGGTTCAAATCCGGATGTTCCCTCTTTATTAATATTTATGCTCTACAGCTTTATTGATAGGTACACAAATGAAAACCTACCACCACAACTAGTGCAGTATGTTAAGGCTACTAGAAGATTATTACGCATAGTGCACCCTGCCTACTCTACCATGCCGGTAAATGTATGCTTTTCTTACAATAGACAACATGGCTTCACATGTTGTATTTATGCTCTACAGCTTTATTGATAGCTACAGAAATGAAACCTACCACCACAAAGAAAGTATAGTATGGTAGTCTACTATAAGATTATTACGCATAGTGCACGCTGCCTACTCTACCATGCCGGTACACAGACACTGGAAAAATATAATAAAATGCATGCTTTTCTTACAATAGACAAAATCGCTTCACATATTGTTCGGGGCGAAATCAAATAATAGTAAATCCCAAACCCGTTATATTTTTTATAACAGACTCAGATGGCTTCACTTGTTCAGGTTCAAATGCGTTATATTGATCTTCCTCTGTATGGTACTATATGTACTGACGGCTGACTGACAACCAACTACCGCCACCTACTGGACACCTCCGGTCTCTACTGGTTTCCATGGGAGTCTACCATCTACAGACATAGGAATAGCATCTTAAAATGACATCAGATAGCATAGCAAGACATTTGTACGTACTCGCAGTTAACACCACGTACACGACACAAGCTAAATATTAGTAACAAAGCTATCACTGAAATGAATCGCTTAAACCCGACCGTGCCTGTCGAAGATTATCTCGGTATGTTTATTTTATGTAGCTAAAATCCCATATTGCATCACTGCTGAGCTAATGTTAGCTTGCCTGTAAACAGCTGTTTACATTGAAATCCATGCATTCATTCATCCACCCATCCATCCACCCATCAAGTTAGAATTCACCAAATTATTATCCTTTCATGTTCTCACTGTGTGGTTATGTATATTTGTTTTGCAGCAGAAACAAGAGTGTTGTTCTACTTGAGTGATGCAGTTACTCAGCTGTTGGAACATAAAGAGGAGTATACCCAGTTTGGGGTTGTCCGCTACTTCGCAGAATAGTATGTTGTTACCTAGTTGTTACACATCTTTGCACATTTTTATTGTTTATTATTTGGATTTCCATGCAATTCTAGAAAGTCATTTTAAAACCAATTAGAGTCTTAACAGACTGACTAGCAAATTACAAATAAGACAATGAAATAATTGAGTTATTTTACTTAATTTCATATCATTCTTCGTTGTGTGTTTATGTCAGTTTCAGCAGTGTAAAAAATGGCAACCATGTCCTCTTTAGAGAGTATAACTATATCAAAGCCACTCCTCATAACAGAGTCTCCTTCATCAAAGTCTTCTGGAGGTGTTACAGACAAATCGGAAAGAGTGGAGGTATGGGTGACTTTTTCAGTTATGTTTTTGTAGCAGAGGTTCTGTCTTTTTCAGGACTACACTGCTATTTCCTAATCTCTCAGTAGTACAATTGTTGAACACTGTAAAAGCTCACTAACTGTTGCAGCTATTGTGCCCCCAGTACTGATAGAACAATATACCACTTAAACATATGCTGCATTATACTGTATTTTATATTATGTCTCATGTCTAGTAAGGGTTGATTGTTTCCTATATTTCAGACTTACTCTCCATGCTGGAGTACAGCTCTCTGCTCCAGTTACTGTGTCCAGACTTTCCGCTGGAGATGGCACAGAGTGCAGCCAGGTTAGTTAGCTACAATTCACCATGAACCAACACTTATATCAGCACACATACCGTAACTGTTTTTAATACAGAAGAAATTGTTTATTTCTTAATCCCTCAGGACTCATTTAGTGGGGTTTGATTACTAGGGCTCTTCAAGAGGGATTGGTAAACATACCAGCTACACTATAGACAGAGATTAATGTTTTCTTTTGTTATTCCTGGAGGGACATTGAGATAAGATCAAGTCAGAAATGGTTTTTAAACCCACCAGAATGCATAAAACGTGACTACTGTTGACCTCTGTGTCTCCTTGTAGGATCGTCTTGCTGGATGATGCCACGGACTGTCTGATGTCTTTCTCAGACTTCATGTATGCTCTTCAACTGCAGTTCTATTACCAAGGTACATTACAGTATGTCTTTCCCTTTATCTCCAGAAGGCTATTTAAAAGATGCAAGCATGAGCATGTATTAATTTTTTAAGGACAAGCTATAGTACAGAGTGAAGAATGGAAATATGTTATTGAATCAGCATCCTTATGCTGCAATCTTATTATTGTCCCCTAGGAGCAGCAGGTTAAGGGGGTGTTGTTTGTTTCCATGTGAAATGTAGGTTGTAAAGCCCTTTGAGACTGCAATGTGATTAAGGGCTATATAAATAAAATAAAATTGACTTGACTTGACTCTAATGTCATCAGGCAAGTTATGTATCATTTTAACTCTGTGCAAATAACTGATAAACCATGTTTATTTTATTTTATATATACCGTAGAGTTTTTGGACAGTTTACAGGCCATCTACCAGGACCTGTTATCAGGGAAGAGCCCAAACACGGTGATCGTCCCTACTTCCACATCGGTAGAACAGCTCCCCTCTGTGGCTGCAGAGCAGAATGACAGGCAGGACCAGCAAGGAAGTGTAGATCCGTCCGTGCTGGCAGAGTGTCTAGTCAGCCTCTGTGACAGGCTTAAACATAGGTAAACAGACCTCTTCAGGGTACATGCAGGTCATTCTGTAATGTGTTTCCATCAATTGTTCCCATGGCTACAAACCAGAGCCGTGGAAAGAACAGAGTTGCGCCATCTCCGTTCACTCCAATGGAGCGTTTTTTGTAAGCTGATGTTACTCACAGCACAGGAAAGCCAATACCTTAGCTCAGAGGTCTTCAACAGGTGGTCCGGGACCCCTAGGGGGTCCTCATAGGTACTGCAGGGGGTCCCCCAAAATGTTTTTATCCAAAACTTATTTTCTTCCAAAAATTTAAATGTCAGAACATACAAAATCAATTCAGTTATTTGAATGGCTTAGTTAGAGGCCTACTTTTATACATGGCACTATAGGCTGCCCTACACAACTAAATATTTTATACTATATTATATATTTTATATTATATGTGAGTCTCTGTGCCTTGTGCCCAAGGGGTCCTTGGCTCAAATAAATGTTCTAGACCTCTGCCTTAGCTTGTCTGTGGGCGATAAGAAAAAAACTTGAAATCTTCTTTAAAAATGTTTTATTTAATTGAGTAAATGAATGGAATAGTCTAGTAGTGTTTTACCTGCCTTTTGTTTGCATGGCGGTGTTGGTTGCCTGTGTAGCCATCCCTCCAGATCTTGTATGAGAGAGGTCTTGGAGCAGAGTGACAAAGTGTCATACTACAGCTTCCTAGTAAGCCTGGCTAAACATGACAAGGTCAACCAAGATATAGGTAAGGTGCTAAGCTGATACTGCTAGGTCTGCTGCAACTAATAGCGCTAATATACTGTAGAATTATTATATAATATACAGTATAATGAGAATTGAAATGTTAAGAATTGAATGTATTGATTTCCAGTTCTAAAAATCATATACACTTCTCCTTTTGTTTGTTTACACCTACTGTATCTTATTGTTACGGTATATCTTTTATTTTGTATCGGTCAACAATTGGACAACCCCTGTCTCTGAAGGAGTGCTGCCAAGCAAGTCAGAGTTGCTCATTGACCCAGAAATGGACCAGGAGCTGGAGAAGCTGTGAGAAAACACATGCATACGTGCACTTGCGCGCACACGCACGCACACACTCACACACACACACACACTCACACACAGACAGTTGCGTGAGTGAAGTTTGTGCACAGAATCGCATGCTTTCCTCCTGTGCTGCCCCAGTATATCTCAGATCTCCGTCAGCCCTGGCAGCAACAGCAGTGGCAGCGCGGTGGGCGTGCTGAAGGACGTCCAGAAGAAGGCCTCCCCCAGAAGGAACCTCCACCACCGCAGGAAAAAGGAGGTGGAGAGTGACGGCTCCACAGAGGAAACGGACTCCTCCGAGAACTAGATCTGTGAAGCCTGACCTTTCACCTTAACATGACCTTTCACCTTAGCCTGACCTTTCACCTTAACATGACCTGTTAACCGCCTTATTTGTCAGAATCATAATCCAAGCAATGTAGCAAAGCAATCTGACTCAGAACCATAATAGTTTGTAGACATGCATAATAATGTAAATGGATTATACAAAATAATAAGTTACATCTCAATAAAAAATGATGGCAGCAACCCCATGCATCATCTTCGAACAGACTGCTTACCATTGTTTTACTGTAATAAATGTGCATGTATTCATCAGAGCTTAATATACTGTTAATGTGTTGAAATGGTGGAAAGGATCAACGTGTTTTGTTGATACGTTTTTGTTTTTTTAAAAGGTATTAAGCCAGTAAGCTTTTTCTATGCATGTCTGGTCATCAATGCACAAATGACATCGATGCATTAGTTACAAACACATCTACAAAGGTAATTAGCAATTCTTCTATATAATATTTATTCACTGTGGATAACACGTGTGAGAAGCCTTTGAAATTACTGCTGCTATACACACAAACTACAACAAACTAAACAGCCAACATGTCTTTGCTGTCTATTATCGTACTAGAAACAGACAGTGCTGGAAACATTCTGTTACTATAGTCTTCCAATCAACAAAACAATATGCAGATGTGTGGAGTTGCCAAACTAGTTGGCTTAGCTACTGCTTATCTATGACTAATAACATAACAAAGAAAGGAGCATAATAGTGCTTATTATGTAAAAGTAAAATACTTATTACAAATTACTAATGACATTCTCTTAGGTTATTGGTTTTAACTTGAAGTGTGCTTAGGCCTACAGCATATTTACTTGCTCAGATAATACTGACTTGCATCCACATATGGAAAACAGCCATTTGATCACCCAAATGTTCTCTCCATAATGTTCAACATCAGAGTTCCTGACTAAGTTACACTTGGAAAAAACAAATCTGACAACTGTTACAAAGGTTGATGCATGCAATCTGGTGAAACCTTGAGTTTCAGTGAGAGTATAAAGTTACACTGTATGAGCATGTCGTTTTCAGACTAGCAGAATTAACTTAAAACATTAGAAATGTAAATTTTTACATTCTACTTTGAAAAGCAACGTAAAAGGCAATGTCAGAGCAGCTGTGAATACACTTTATTGACAACCACTATAATCATTGTGTGTGTATTGTCTACATCTTTACAACACTGAGCATGCAGTGATACAACCATATTTTGGTCAAACCAGCCGCATACAACATTAACTTTACAAACATCATACATATCTATACAGATCTATGTTGATCAAATTATTTACACTCAATCCCAACGGCATTAGTTACAGAATGTGAACAGATAGAATAAAAACCATTCCTGCTGTGGAATTGTGCAGGGGTGGACAGGAATGGTATAATGATTTTTCACCATGGTAACAGTCCTAACAATGTAATCAGACATGATGGTGACCACTGCAAACTGAATGGCTGTTGTATCTATTTAAGGTCTGTCATTAGTGCCATTTAACGCCAACACTTAATACTTACAGTAGTAGCCAGTCATCAATGTACATAGAATATAGGCACTCATTTTTGAACACGGAACACTATGCAGACAGTCCACAATTATCTCCTCATATCACACAAGATTAATTTAGCATGTTTTCACAAATTGGCTGATTTAGTCTTTTTAGATCAAGGTTTTCCTTGTTTAGCCCATGTCTGCCCTTTGCTTAATGGATGTGATAAAGTATAGTGTGCAGGCCCAGGATGTATTTGTTTCATTTAAACAAAAATAATATATTGCCATGAGAATGCAAGGTTTAAAGGTGGAGTTAGCTATCCTGGAATATTGTTGATATTTGAATTCAATCAAAACAAGAACACCTCTCCCTTCAACAGAGCGTAACAGTGTGGTTCCGGAAGTAATTTTCTCCATTGACCTTTCGGAAAATCCTTCTATAAAATGTTATAAGCTTGGAACCAAGCCAAACAGCTATGAGGTTGTGAATCAATGGTATATGCTCAGGTAGAAGCAAGTTCGTATGATATCAACCTTGTTTTAATATAAACATGATTTATTTGTGATATCACGGATAACTACTACAGTACCCACCATCCTAATGTGTGAAAGCGACGTCTCTGATTGGTGGAACTGGCTATCCTCGTGATACCATCCTAATCTTGCGAGCTTGCTTTAGCGCTTCGCAGCTGTTTGGAACTCGGAGAAGATCGGTGCTCTTTGTTACCATAATAATGTTTCAAACCCCGTGAAGTCATATCGGCTAGTGAGTATTGCTCCAATTCCAAATGTTTATGGTCACGATCCCTCTCGTAGCTGGATGGCTTGGTTCCAGGCTTAAAACTATTTAAATAAGGATTCACGAAAAGTCAATGGAGAAAATGTGGGCGGTCACTGTTACGCTCTACACCACATGGGTGCTTTCTCAGAAGCTCCACCCCCCACATTGGACACCCTTTGCCACGGTTACAATAGTGTTTTGTGGTGCGGTCTGCACCACTTTGTTTGTGTTCAGATCCAGGGCTATGTAGAAACACCGGTTGGAGAGTGAGTAGATATTTATCTGAATTAGACAAATAGTGTATTTGTTTACAATGCCTGACCACCTTTAATATAATCTAGGTATTTCCTTCTGTGAGAACAGTTTCTTTGGTCCCCCATTCAGTTATAAATATAACCGCACAGGGGGTCAACATTTCAACACACCATTCTGTTGCACATTTATTAAATTGCACTGTGTCATATTGGCCTTATTTATATCATCTTGTGGACTTTCTATTACTACTATATGTAGAGCCATTCCAGTTACTCTTCTCTAAATTGGAACAAAAATATAAAGCAGCAAAAAGAGATATTAGGCACTCAACCATAAAATCATCAGTCCACAGATATAAATCTCAAGGTTGTGTAGATTGTCAAGTCTTATGGCCAAAATAGGCCTATTACACAAAGGGCAGATTCAGTTGCATCAATGAACCTCATTGTTGTCAAAAACTATAAGCATTAAAGACTACTATCTTTGATAAATGTGCTTCTCACAGTACCAATGGGAAGGCTTGCGTTTTACAATTCACCCCACATGACATAGCACAAGAAAGTTTTAACAGAGAACATTCAATGTATTTTCAGGACTTAGTCTAGCCCGGATTCAGCCCATGTGAATCGCAACCACATTCAAATTGTCCAGCGATGCTCGAATGGTGATGTATCGCTATACTCCAAATCAATGATGCATGAGATGGAAACCAGGCTGGAATTAGTCCTTGAGGTCCCACAATGTAAATATTTGGTTGAAACCCCCCCCACACTGAATTCTACTTTGTGCCCCATAGCTTGACAGATGGACGTAGATGGTCCCAGCACTAACTGGCTCCTTGTGGTATGAATCTGTCAAGGCTGAGCTGAATGGACGATGGTAAGACTTAGTCTTCCATTGTGACAGATATGTAAACTCTTTTCATTTCAGACCTGCCCTATTCTACAATAAAACAACTTTTTCTTTAACTTCTTAAAGGGGTAGCACATTTTTAACAAGCACAATAACCTCAGACTATTATTAGGTTAAATCTTTGTGATGTGGGACTGTTAATAAGCCTGGTGGATGTTCGTTTCCTCAGTGAGGATGAAGGAACATAGTAGGTACACATGCTTAGGTAGACTGTACAGTGACACCAGTATTTGAAAGGAGAAGCTCTCGTTAATTGAAGGTATCAATGAAAATACCATTGGCCTAGTAAAAAATATAGTAGATATACAGTTGTCTATGGTTGGTAGAACTTATCAATTTGACTCCACTCAACATCACATTGACTTGTGACACTGTCCATCCAATCCAGAAGTACATGTCTACTGTATGTTATCAACACCAATCCAAAAGACAGGCCAACATGGTCTTACTGTGCCAGTTGAAAAAAGTCTACCATGCAAGATGTTCAAAGACGGTTCAGTCCAGTCCAGTTTGTCCATTGAAAGACCAGGCTTACGTGAACAAATAGTGTGAAGTCGGTGCACCGTGTGAAATGTGGCTTATTCGATGAAGATGTCTTCGGTGGGACAAGAGTACCCGACGTGTTCCTTGTAGTACTGCTGAAAAGCCCTCCTGGGGTACAGCAGAAAACAGCAGTCATCATTATAGACACTAACAGACAGACAATTCACACGGACATCTTTTGTGCTGCAAATGCATTCGCATTAATATCAGGTGCTACAGTATTTAACCACTCCACATGCTAGCATTTCCTGCTCAGCACCCAAACAGAAAACGTAAGGAAGCTAATCTTATTTCTAGGCGATGCGAGTGACTGTCAGAACATCACCGAATGAACATTTGAAAGTGGTCTGCTGCACTAACAATAACTGAGATGGATATACTGTATACTGTTTTAGCAGAAAACAGGAGAGGAGAAGATAGAGCTTCTCACCCTACAGACTCAGCCAGGGGAAGTGATGTCATCTCTGACATCATCACATGACAGGCGAATCGCTGCTGGTCTGGATGCTTGGTGATGAAACCAAAGTACCTGGGGACAAGAGCCATGGAAAGAGAGAGTTACGCCAACGGAAGTTTGACATTTTCAACGGTCACATGGTTCATGGAGAGGCTAAATCTATGGCAAAACAGTTCCAGGAAGTGCTTGGTGGGCAATTTGAATCAATATATTTACATATATATATACACTGTAACTTAATTGTTTGATAACTATTTGTCAATACATGCACCGATTTACATTTCCAATATAATTGAGTAACTTCCGGGAACTATTTTGAGGCTCCACAATTCACCATTGCTGTGAAAAAATGGTCCATTGGAGTGAATGGAGTGATGGCTCTGCTGGGGACCAATCACAGTCCACGTGGAGAGAGGCCATCCAAAAATAATGATAGTATGCTAAAATATGAAAATGTTACCAATTTTGAACATATTATCTCATCTATCTTATTTAATCAGCGTGCTACTATACTGTACAGCAATGCCTCCGAGCTAAGGCATAGGTTACCGCGGTTCACTCACTTGCTGTGTTTTGGATGACAGCCACAGAACGAGATGTTCTTCAGATGGAAGAAATGAAAACACTGCTCTCCCTGAGAGAGAGAGAGAGAGAGAGAGAGAGAGAGAGAGAGGTGGACATGGACATCTTGGATTCTTGTAATGGTTTGAATGGAGGATAAGAGTAGAAATAGCACAAATTGTGCACTGACCCTGTCTGCTGAGTGACACTGGTCCTGGACGCTGATCTTTAAGCCCCGCACACTGACCTCCAGGACACAGGCTGAAGGAGGCTGCATAGCTCTCCTGTTGCTTGCCACCTAGTAACACACCAGTATCACATCAAACAGGTCAAAGACCATGTCACAAGCATGTCCCCCAATAACAGTTTAGCATTTTTTTTTTATCTGACAGAACCTCTGTTTTCCTGTACTAGCTTTCTATGGTGTTTTGTCCTACCTAGTTACAGTAACTAGGTAGGAGGTAGGACAAGTAAGGGAAAGGTCAATTAAAGGCAGGGTTAGTCGAGAATGCTTGCTAACTTCGAGCTCAAACCTAAACAAACTCCCTCAGAAGCTCTGCCCCCACACACATTGAAGCGCGTTAGTGCATTGTCAAGCCAAGCGGGATTGTTGTTGTTAGCGGTGTTCTCGCTTTGTTTATGTTCATATGTACGGAGCCACGGGCTGTGTAGAAGCACCAGAAAATTTTTTCAACACGCACAGAGAATGGTAAAATAACGAAATGTGAGAAGATATTTGAAGAATTTGACAAAAAGTGTATTAGCTTACAATTAGCTTGCAATAGCTAACTACACCTTTAAATCACTGTGGGAGCTTTGCAAGATTAAGTCACAATCAAACAACAAAGCTTTTGTTTGTTGTTACCAAACACTGAAACATTTCAAATCTGATTTAGGAGTGACTTAATTCTTTTAGTTTTTCTGTCCATGTACAGTAACACTTTACTGTAACAAACCGATGTTTAAAGTAGATCTCTAACAATATTTTAAACATTAATATAGCAAACTACATGTAAAGATATAGCACATTGAGCAGAAATTGACATCACACTCCTATTTATAAATAGCCTACTTGTCTATATCGTCAAACCTAAAGATAACAGGCGTAATACTACCCCACAATAATTATGTTTTGGTGCTTAGTCTATAACATTTTATTGAAAGAAGTGGAATTAATTTTAACATCACGCAATCAAATCCTTCAGCATGTCTCTCCATCTTGCCGTTCCCCTGTTCAATGAAACGTGCTCACTGGGATAGCACCTGCTTTTCATAGTCGGAGAATTTGCACCGCAAAATCGACCCTCGCATGAATGCATGAATAGGAAAACGCAACTTGCGATCCTGTGGTTTTTCAGCAGGCAGAATAGTGTTTTTGCCATGTGCATGTTCGTACATACAATGCCATGTTTTTAGACGCAAAGTGCGATGAAATTACGCCTAAAACGGGCGCTAACGCGTTAGTACATGAGGCCCAAAGTATTTACTACGTATACACTCACCTAAAGGATTATTAGGAACACCTGTTCAATTTCTCATTAATGCAATTATCTAATCAACAATCACA
>JAODUE010000447.1:0-13256 GCA_027564755.1 Amblyopsis hoosieri
CCACCTGGAGTAGGCACTCCATCGGTTTCCGGCTGAGAACCATGGCCTCAGATTTAGCGGTGCTAATCCTCATCCCATATATGAAGAACAGAAAAAGAAAATGATTTGGCCTTTTTTGGTATCCAGGTAAATCTTTCTGGCAGTAGTATAGATTGTGAGTAGGAACTAGGATGCTACACAAAACACACATAACTAACTAAGCACCAACATATCTTAACGTGCGTCATAATGGCGATGCTAATCTATTTAAATAAAATGTCCTTACATACGACTGGACTACATACCTTTATATCACCCAATCAGAATACATAACATAATTTAGGGTGCCAATGGAAACCGACACAATCATAAAGTATGTATATTAAGTATGCATATTAAGAAAAAGCTTCAGCTGACCGCTAATTGGTCCACTATACTGTATTCCTGGTCAACAAATGCTTTTGAATTGAAGGGTTCCAGATTGATACTTATGGCGAAAAAAAATTGGAGCTTGCACGATCTGGATGGTAGCAGCTACCACTGGTTAAACTTAAAGGGCGGTTCTTTCATTTAAAGCATGTTGGTGGTACAATTAAACAAATTTATATTCATGTTGATGGCACTATTAAGGAGGTATCAGGGGCATATTACATGCTAACGCTAACATGACATAACATGCTAACACAACTGGTAGTAACCAGTTGTGTTAGCGTTAGCATGTTACTTTAGCATTGCGCTGGTTCTTTGACAAGCAGGTGTGCCTGTGAGCCTAACCCCACCACCTCCATCTTCAAAGCCTCTCTTGCTCACCACCCTAGTCCTGTTCACAGAGCCATACAGCTTAATACAGTAGTATGGGTAGATTTTAAGGAGAGATGGGGCAATAAACACAGCAATCAACTTACATTTTTTAATTATATATACACTTCAGTTATTTGTGGCGGCATTTAAAACTGCAAATTGACCTGAAGTCTAGAAGTAATTCATTTAATTACCCTGGCGTATGTAATTTCATGGCATTTAAGATTCAAAGTCATGTTTCTCTTCAAACGATCAAAGTAAGTAATGTAATTAAATTTAAAATCGTGTCTGCGCTTTATATTCTTTTGTCATCCATGTTATTTGTATTGTTGGAATTGAGCTACATTCATTTATAATCTGTTACATCATGTAGTATGAACTCTAATGGAATGTTACCACGTTTAAACCTCTGATTGACATGGAGAAAACAGAAACAGTTTCAGTACTTTTGACAACTAAACCCCGGAAAACTTTAGGCTGATGGATGAAAACAAACAACCCACTGACTTGTTCTAATAAAAAAAGGGTGGGAAGATGCTATCTTTTCTATTAATGCAGGCATTGCTGTGCTGCCCCGGGCTCAGGGCCTAATCTAGAGGAGTAAGAGTGAATGGAACAGTAGCTCGAGCTTGCCAGATTTACTTATGTACTGGTTGAGAGCACAGTGCTGTGTGGGCAAATCTATTCTGTCCCAGGCAGGGCACAACATAAACATTACCAGGCAAGGCGTGCACGCAAAACTATAGGGGTGGCTGGCTTTAATTTCCCTTACTCTAAATTTCATCACCTGTCTACGACCTGGGAGAGATAAACAGGCAGAGGTGGAAAGAGAAAATGTGTGGAAATGATCTGCAATGGGCTCTTCTTTAAAGTCTCTCTATTCACTATTCAGTGTGGAGAAATAAATGTTTTCTACCAACTTGCTTGTCCTTTCAGTCTGCAACTGGCAGGCTGTGTGTTTTCTCTGTGGCACTCTGGCTCACACAACCTCCTGACCTGGCTTGTAAACAAAGCACCCCTCCCCAAGCTCTCGCTACAACCAAATAAGGAAGGCACAAGCCACTAAGAGCCGACAGTCTGGCCTGGCCAGCCCACCAAGGAAGCTATTAGTCAGTCAGCAGACTAGCAGAGAGCTTGGTAGAACACCACCTCTGGTTAAACTCGGCCCCACTTGTCACTCACAATGACGTTAGAAAACACGGATAAGCATTCAGCATATTGCATTGAGCAAACCATCGTAGCTTACATTTAGCTTGCAATAGCTGACCATGCCTTTAAGTGAAAACAAATGCTGTACTGCTTACATTTCGTTTTAACATATGACACATGGACAGGTTTCAATCTAACCAAAACAAAAATAAACCTGATCTACAGTGTACAGTATGTAGTGTTGCTAGATACTGGCTAGACCCAAGTGCACAAGACTGCGACTGAACTTGAAACAAAGAAGCTTTATTATCCTCTGGTAACAGGCCATAAACCAACATTACACAGACCACAAAAGAGCAAACCAGGGTTTAAATACACAGGCAGGCTAAACAGGAAAAGCAGACTATTGGACAAAGACAACGAGGGGCAGGTGAAAAACAGCAGCAAAGTTACAAACACAGGTGAAACACATGACATAATCAACTAAGAACACAAAAGGGGTATACAGAATATCACCCAAAACAAGGGACAGGCCACACCAGACCACATTGATAGGAATGTGTTTTATTAGACACCCAATGGCGTCTTGAGAATTTAGCAGACAAATGACTAATCACTGTGCGCTATAGTAAGTAAAGTTATATAACTAAAGTATATCTAGGAAGTTCTGATGATCCAACCAACAGCTGCAGTCTATTTCAACAGCATGCTAGCACAGATTAAATCCTGAAACCCCACCTCTCCAGATAAACCCACCTCTCTGTTCTTATTCTCCTATCTGTGTCTATAGCTGGCTCAGTATCAAGGTAATTAATTCATAATCTCTGTCGAGCCCTTTGTAGATTTCTATCATGCCACAGAGATAAGAGCACCCGTTGTGCTCTAATAGCTGTCAGTCTGCCTCCCATCCGGCTTTCTATTTTTTTAATCCATGTGGGTTCAGCTACAACCTCTCCCACACCCATAAAGTCCCATCAAGCATCATCCTCCCTCAGTCTATCTTGAAAACAGAGGTATTATAGTAGTAGTATTACAGTAGTTTACAGCACTTATTTCTGGGGTGCTCTTAACATTTGAATACATTTCCTGGTTAGGGTCACAACCAACAAGCAAGCTTGTGACAGGAATATTCACAGGTTTCTCCCCGGCTTGTAAGGAGTTAAGTCCAGGCAACAGCTTCTGCCTCCGTGTACATCTATAGAATTACTATAACTAAATTGCCTGAAAGGTAGACTTTGTTTGTATTTGTCGGTTTATGAAAGACATCAGAACATCGCCCCTGAACCTCATCCTGCGACCCCTAAAGCGATACTACCCCTATAAGTACTATTGAGAGTGGATGGACACAGCATGTGTTTCTCGTTCAGCTTTTCCCGCTATCATGCCACTGTTTCTTTGTTCTATAGCAAAAACACAAAGAGGTCCCTTTCTAGCCGACAAGCACTCGATCAAAGGAAGGGTACATACCGGTATATGGGCGAGGGTGACACAAGGATCTGGGAAGCTGCACTTACAACAGCAGGTGTCTCTGGAGGGCTGATGCTGCCGGTGCGTTGGTTTTTTTAATTGGGTTTTCGGCGAGTGATGTAACGTCCTCCATTTGAGCGTGTTCTGGCAGTAAGTGGACTGTCGCTTGGAGGGAAACGGTGAGCGATGGTCCGACGCTATCGGAGGTGATTGTGCTTTATCCCCTCAGGATGACACCTAACAATGGATGGGAGAAGAGAGACAGCAGGAAAGAAGCATCTTTCATTTTTGTTGTTTCCCACAGCAGACTGTAAATATGGAGTAAGAAAAGCAGTGTGTCTACAAGCGATGAAATAAAGATGGTTTATTTTGTATTTGCTATGTCTGCTACTTTTAAAAGATTTTCTTATATGCCCATTATTCTGGTTTTACAGGTATATTATAAAGCGTTTTACTACAAATAATGTAAATAATTATTAGTATGCTAATTTAAAAATAGTCATTTAGATTTTCAATTACCTCTTTCTCTGCCGGTCAAAGCTGTTTACACAGACCTGTTCCATATGGACTAGTGGCTGACTATGAAGACTTGGTCTTCTCCATTGAGTTACTGTCTGAAAAGCGGTGCACCCAGAACTATTACGAAAACAACCGAAATGTCTACACTCACTCAATGTGTAAACATTCAAATGGTACTTTGTTTTCTTGTTCCAGGTGGTTACGGCAGTGGCAATATAAAACCTTTGAGTTGATTCATATTAAAAGTTTTTTTATGTAGAAATATGAATTAATTTTCCCTCTAGAAATGATGTATAAATCAAGTGAAGCTTGAAAGGCTCTGTGACCACATAAAATCCTTTGGTGTTGATTGGGTGAAGTACACACCTGCATGTCAGCAACTCCCTGCTGTGCCCAAGATGTGAGCGTGCTATCCGCATGGACCTCTTTGCATCGCTCTGCCCCTTAGTGGCCAGATACTACACAGCAACCCTTTAACTTGGACAGAGGCGAGGGCTACAGTATAGGACGGTGTTGGACGAGAGGTAAGATAATTTCCCCGAACAGATCGTTACACAATATAAGGACACGCAGACTCCTGTCTGATGCTTCTCGAGCATGAAGCGTATCTTCTGCTTCCTGGATCCACATTGAGTTTAAGAGCACTCATGATAGAAAAACAAAGTGCGAAGAGAGAAAGCAAGGAGGGGGTGTGAGGAAGATCTTAGAGCTCACAGTGTGGAGGACTCATTATTCCGTTATGGATTGCACATGTCAGCTGTAAGTGCTCTTTTTATCCTTTCTGAGTACTAAGCTCGGCCACTCAGCGCATTTCCCTACCTGAGTGAAATTTACCATGTTAAGGCTCATGCCACCAGGGATGCAGCCTTCGTCGTTCCAGATTTACCGCCCTGATTAAATAAGGGGCTAAAATGTGAGTGAGAGCAGGCCAAGGGAGAAATCATGGTAAAAATCACACGCTGTTTTTTATCCGCTGGTTAAATTGATTAGTACTCCTCCCCTTCACCCCTTCACACATCTTTATGGTGCGTCACACGTCGCACCGGGATTTAAACGAAGACTAGTTAGGCGGCAGTGGAGAGGGATGTGTGTGGCTCACGACGGCTTCCTGCCAGTGTAGTGCAAAGATGGCTTTTTTAAAGCGGCTGCCTGCATCCATTATAGTCTGCACACCTTGAAAAGGTCACCACCCCAAATCTCTCTCCAAAGTGCCTGGAGCAGAGCACCCACCCCTGTCACAGTCCAAGATTCACATTTGAAAACGTGGCATGTGTTAATTTATAATCCTGATTTTAGGTTGCTTGGGCTGTTTCACCCCCTGCTGGGCCTAAAGGATACACAAACTGTCACTAGACAAATGTAAAGGAAGGTCACAGAACACACACACACACGCACACACACACACACACACACACACACACACACACACACACACACAATACAGTATGTCCCAGTGATTCAAATTGATAATTACAATTATTATGACAAGATGGATGCAAACCGTAATAAACATTAATTGTTTATGGTACACTGTCTGCTCAATCATATGAATTAAACAAGCTTGATAAAGCATGTTTTCTGATGTTACTTTCCTGGATATTCATCCTATTACAAATAAATAATTATAATCTCCACCTTTAACCAAATTAAGATAATTGTAAATAATAATTGTTTAAAGAATAGCATCAGTGCAATATATTTATCTTCTTCATATAAGTAATTATTATTGTTTTCATTCACTGTCACCTTTATGACTAAAATATGTTTACAAGAGCATATAAGAGAGTGCTCACTATTTATTGGAATAATATTAAATTACATTTCCATTTGTAAACCATTAAAAGTTTGGTGGCTAAATAATTCCCATGCATGAGTGTGTCTTAATACTTAAAACGTCAATGGTCCTTAACTGTACAATAATGTGGTTAAAAATCAAAGACAATCTAAGTCAATTAGGTAACCTAACATACATCAATCATGTAGTTGGGAGATTCTGAGAAAAATGGGGTTTCCAGTGTGGCCTAGACAGAACTAGCCTACATATAGTTCAACTGAATTTAAATACACTGGATACAGCCGGCAACTCTACAACACGTAGTAGGGCCTATGACCGACTGAGCTTGAACTAAACGGTTTCAAATAACGCTCGACCTCCAAATCGTAATCTGGTCCTACTCTGCTCTGTCATTCACAAGTACGGTCACGTGGGCGCTGAGGGGCAGTACAGCTTCGCTTTTTTTTATTGGGTAGGCTACTACCACGGGAGGGAGGGGGTGCAGCTTTATTCCCCCAACGTCTCCCCACCCCCAGTCCGTATGAGACGGATTTTAGGAAGAAAAGAATCCAAACCTGGGACGTGGAGATAACGGCAGCAACAAATACGATAAACATTAGGAAATCAGCGCATGGCGAGCTCTGGATCATACGGTGTTTTATTTTTTTCCAACCCCGTTATGGCGAGCTTGGCTTCGAGCGACTGAAGGGAAGAATGTTACAAACACACTGGAATGGCAGTTTTAAATTCTTACCTCTTGCATGTAAGAACAGTGACTAGCCTACCACATTCAGATGGAATATAAACATTTTCACTTACATTGTTGACAAACTAAACCCTTTCTTGGAGAAATAAGCAACAACTTCTAACCTGGAAAGGTTATGGATTTTTAAATCGTAGCCCACCCAGCATCTGCCCCCCATTAACTCGCCAGCCTCCACCGATGAGGTACAACTATACCTTTCTATCAGCATTAAAGTAAGTGCTTGGTGTTCTGTTTGGTTTTCGATATGAAAAACAATTGACTTAATTGTTATTTTCAATATACTGTATTAAAACTTAGCCATCACACTAATGAACCGTTACTTTATCCAGCCTTTTGTTCACACAATTTGCTTGGAGGAAATAGTTCATAGACTACGCTCAGTGCACGTAAATATATTGTTTTGTTGCTTGTCTTTGATATTTAGTTTTTCCTCTTGATTTTATTTTAATGTTTATTTTTTTCTAGTTTGGGATCAGCCTAAATATATTTCATGCTGTGTTGTAGATGAGCCCACCTCTGTTCACTGTGTTCAAGCAACGAAGCTGTAAGAACAAGTCAGATTTTACTTTAAGGATTAGGGGCTTTTGTAAATGAAATCTGTTTTCACTAAGATTTTTGTTGTTAAACAGACTGAAGATTTGATTTTATGGGTGTATAACCAAGCCTCAATTACAGCCTAATGTATGCTACCAAAGTATATGGGACTAATACCCTTCTAACAGTATTCAGATGTTACAATTATTTTATTCCCAACTTCAAAATGTGTACCTTTTTAAAGTTACACATTTGAGTGCATAGCTCCCACTGGACTTTACATTTCTGCCTGAGCTCACTTTATACTTGAACACAACTGTGCACAAATCTACATTACTAACAAAAGGCAAGGGCAGAGAACTATATGAGCCTAGGATCACTGTAAAGAGAAGTATAGAGGAGTGTGAGACAACTGGGTTGAGCGGAACAGTCCTTCCAAAGTCGTTTTTGTAATGCTGACTTAAAACACCAGGGCAGGTTCTGACACAAATATATGAGAGTACCTTTAACCAAATGGTGGATAACCCAGTTTGGATTCAATCACCTTGGTTTCTGTATTATTTTAACATTGTCTCATGATTTGTATATTGTATTCCAGACCAGTATTTACTCAATATGTTGACTTGTGTATATAAACCCATTTTTTACTAAATTAAAGCCACATGTTGATTGTCAGCAGCAGGAAGGATTCTTGTCCTTCATAGTAATTGGACAACACCTGCATACCAAGAGGCTCCAGTGTTCTGCATCCTTAATGTGGCTTTAATTGAACAATTTATCACCGCTGATCACTGTCAGAAGACCGAGTGAGAACAAATGCTGAGTTGAGCTGCGAGGCATAACCAACAAAGTGTGGCTGGCACCGATGTTGTGCAATATTTGTTCCCCCTGCAGAAATGGTTCTTTTGCGGTGTGGTAGTGCTGTTGTGGGGTGGAACAGGTTCAGGAACACAATGATTGGTTCAGCAAGGATGAAAGGGCACTATTTTCTGATTAAATTGCAAATTGATTCAGGTATGTGACAAGCAGCTAGGCTAATAATGAATAGACGAGGATGGCAGTGATGATAACAGACGGTTTACTTCCCATAAAAACGTGTTTATTGGGAAAATAACGTTATTTTTTGCACCTGGAGCTACATGCTTTCATACATTTTAAAGCAAATTGAATTGTGGTCTGAGCCTTTTTTTTCTTCTTAGATTCTTACACAGAGGTATTGTGGATGTTCCTCCTCAGGGTTTCTAAATTCATTTCCTTCACAATTATTACTTTCTACATTGTTTTCATTCATTTATTTTCTTTCGGTGGGGTGCGCCTTCTATTTTTGAAAGGATCAAAGAGAAGGGGAGGGGTGATTCTGTTGAGAGATGCAGGGCTGATTTTAGACTGGATTATAATCTCAACAGGTAGGGAGGTGTTTGTAGTTTATTTGTATGTTTTTTATGAAGTGAGAACAGCAACGTTGCAAATGTACTGTATAGTTCTATATACTAAATAAATAAAATATGTATAGTCTTTTGTTGGAAGCTATTATGGCAGTTATTCTGAAGTGGGCCATATAGGATATTTTGGTTATAAGCAGTGCCTTTTTCACACACAGCTGTTTGTGTGTATTTTTCTTAATTTGTTGTGTGTGTGCCAAATAAGCATCTTCCTCTGACACCAAGTGCAATTAGTCTCTGTAAAACAAGGGAGAACGGATGCAGAAAAACCTTCTCTTTGATAACTTCACATTACCACTATTGTTGCAATTCCTATTATTTGCTTCATTCACAACTTGGCTATTATTGAAGAAGCTATTATTGTAGAACAGTGCAGAACAGTGAATAGACCATACACACAATACAGACTTAATGCAAAGCACAACAATACAAGAAAAATAGAAAATTAGCCTATAGATGTGAGTTACAGTATGAGTTCTGGTTCAAAATGGGTATGCTTAAACATCTTACAATGAGGCACTTATATCAATTTGCCAATGCCCACCAAATATCATACTAGTAGTCTTAAGAAATAGTATCATCATTTTAGACATTTTTACAGTAATACATGGATGTGGAACAAGAGAAAAGTAGCCTATTTATTTTAGGCATAGGCCTAATTTCTCTTGCAGTGAACCAGGGGGTTAAAAACTATTATTTTTGTCTTAAATTGAGAAATTGTTCACAGCCGTTTACACTCTGAACATAAAGGTCAATGCTGCAAAGCTAGCAAGCTAGCTGTTAGAGCAGTTTTAGGAGGTAGAGTTGATGTTGTGTGCAGATGCTCACTACAGTAGTCTCATATTACTTCTGTATGTCTGATGTAGGCTACCCCCCGTTTGTCAACACTATCCGATATGGGGCAGTAGAGTTTCAATGGCTGATAGCATTGTCATGTCTGTAGCCTACGGTGTATGCAATTCCAGCATGTCGCTAGTGCAGTTTTTTATTTAGTAGCCTACTTTCAGTCTTCCCTCTATTTCAACCGTAGCCTTTATATATTTAACCGGTTTACAAGACCTGTAAACAGCCAGACTTGTCGTTACATTTACCAACAAATTCCTCATAAATGTAACATCCAATATAGTCAATGAGTTGTAGTGGTGCATGTCATTCAAAATACCTCTCCTGTCAAGTAGGCAGATCTTGACGCAGTTAGCTGCGTCCCAGACTTTACACAAGTAAAGGCTGGCTATGCCAGACTACCTCAAGCTTTGCCTGGTCACCAGGCTCTCCCTGGGATCTATATCTCCCTGACAGTCTCTCTCTCTGTCTGGCTTTATCTGTCTTTCATGCTTCACCCAAACACACTCCATGTCTCACTTCTGTCTGCAACTCTCTCTGAACTCTCTCTCCTCATATATTATAAACTTGGCTTCAAATGGGTGAATGAATCAGGCCTAACATAGACAATATCCCCCTCTTTATGTACTGTAGGCTATGTGTATGCTATATATTCCTTGTTCCTTCCCAGCCTCTCTCTCTGTTGACAAACTGTATGCAAAGTGCCCTCTTTCTCACACGCACGCACACACGCACACGCACACAATTACTGTCGCCAGTCTATCTGGCCAGTCTACGGGGAATACATCAACACGCTGTCACCATCCTCTGGGACTGTCAGGTTATATGTCAGTGGCTCTTACATAGGCCTTAATGGACATTCAACAACTAGGAGGGGCCTACAAACCTTCAGTTGACACCTGTTCAACATATATCCTGGACACTGCTTTAACTAAACATCCAAATATGAACTTAATCCATAATCGTATATATGTCTAACGCCAGATTGGCACCTTACTGTGCTTTGAACCTTGTTGAAATTGCATCCTGATGCATAATACTGTAAATAAACACTCTGGCCCCATTACCCGCGATCTAATGTGACCTGGTGTTTTATGGTTATAAGTAATTAACACACGATCTGGCATGCATCGAATGGGCGGGTCTTTCTCTTTTGAGTGTCTCTCTCTCTCTCTCTCTCTCTCTCTCTCTCTCTCTCTCTCTTTTGTCTCTTAATGTCACTCTTTGTGGTCACCTCCTGATTCTCAGAGCTAGGCAGCTCTCCAGGTTGTAAAGCACGATTACCAGCTGGTCTCACCCAGACTGCTCCGGCACCTTCCCCCTTGGGGGTCCAAATACTCCCCCTCTTCCCCTACTCATATGTCTGGCTGGACTAAGGTTTGACCCCGACAAGGCTTGAGGCTTGAGGGTGTGTCGGGGGAATAGGATGACCCCATTTATATGCTTGAAAGGGTCAAAAGGAGCAGGTTGCATATGGTGGTTTAGTGGTGACCCCTTAGATCGTGGTCAGGCCTGTCTCCTATTGTTTGGCAGCGGGGCCGTAGTCCTATCAAAAACTGATAAATAACTTTCACAGCAGTTAGTTCTTTGCAGCCTGTGCCCTTGAGGCAAAACGTCTTCTGCTCCCCATCTGTTTTGGGAAAGCTGTTGCTCATCTATCCTATTATTACTCATACAGAGAGTGTACGTGAGTACGTGTGTGTGTGTGTGTGTGTGTGTGTGTGTGTGTGTGTGTGTGTGTGTGTGTGTGTGTGTGTGTGTGTGTGCGCGCGCTGACAGGGCTATCTTAAATCCATTATTCACTCAAAAGAGTTTGCTTCAATACGCTGTGCACAAGCCACACGCAGCAGCAACACGTTCAGACCGAAAACTAGAATAACACAAAGGAGATGACCTTTACGTAGAAAGGCTGTTTGTGTAAGCAATGCAAGTGGTAATTTAATGGCTTCGCCATGGAAGTCCCAAGCAGGCGGCCTATCCTTCCCCCAGTTATCATGTAACACGTTGATGCAAGCGAATGTGAGCACCAGGCTTATCATGTGAGATGGTGGACATAGATGGTTTGAAGCATAGTCTAGTGGTCCGGAGGGGAGGGGGGTTGAAAAAAGGGTGTCTACATTTGAGTTGCCGTGCGCTAAGAGCTGTTAATCTGCTGGCTCTTTGTGCCAAGACAGACAGCCCCCGGGGCAGGATGGGTAGGCCTCATGCAGGACCCACTTTTCTCCACTCGCTACAGCTTGTGCTATTGTTGCTGATGAGCATCCCCACTCGGAGCGCTCCCATTCGAGCTGCGAAGACATCTGTCTGCGTGGAAGAGAAAACACAGAGCGCAGAGCGTGGTGGGAGGGGAGGGTGCAGAGAGAAGCACCGGGGTCTCAGATGTCCCGGGGGAACAGGAACGTGCGTGCGCTTATAAGTGAAGTGTGTGTGCGAAAGTGTGTTTGTGTGTGTGTGTTTAGGGGGGAGGGGACTGTTGCGCGGTTGTCATAGAGAAGAGCGAGCGAGAGATAAACGGGAGTAGGCAGATAATTGATGGATGAGAGTAATTGTGTGTAGTGCAAGCATGAAAACACGGGCCTCTGGGAGGGAGAGAGAGAGGGAGAGAGGGGGGGAGAGAGAGAGAGAGGGGAAGGAAATGAGAAGAAAAGGTGAGTCCAGGCATATATGGTGATGTAAAGAGGGAGGAGGGTCCCTGCTGTTGTGTCCCATCACTCAGCACTAGCCAGGGTTAAGCAGGAGTAACTACCTGCCTGTCAGGCCGATTGTTCATCCTATGCATCGGGGGGATATGCGTCCCGGTTTATGAGAGATGGCGTCGCAGGCGCTATGTGGGCCACTTAACCGCGGAAATGTCTGCCCCCCCACCCCCCCTCCCCTCTCTCCTCCTCTGTCTTGGTGGGGTGCCAGCAGTCCTGCAAGGTTGGAGATTTTGAAGCGGTAAAGGTTACTCTTTATGCCGATGATGGCGGCGTCAGCATTAGTAAACGATGTCCGTTGCCACGTCTCTCTCTCTCTCTCTCTCTTCCTCTGTCCATGAATGCTGCAACTGTTTATTTTGTATAAATAATGACCCATTCTCTTCTCCACCCCTATCACCGCACGCATCCCCCCCCCCCCCGATCAAAAGCTACGAACACAATGCAGCATGGGTAATTAAAGCTCCCGAAGCTTTCTCTCTTTAAACAGTCTGACGCCATGCTATTTCAAAATTCCAATATAAAAATCTCATCTCTCCTGCTGTACTCTAGTCTGGATACATAATTTCCACTACACCAGTGGTGCGTAAAAGTGTGTGGGGGGGGGGGGGGAGAGAGAGAGAGAGAGAGAGAGAGAGAGAGAGAGCGTGCCAGAAGCGAGATGCATTGAGTTGCGCCGCCCTCCTCCGTGCATCACAAGCTTGTCTCCCGGACGGTGGGGAGACAGAGGTTTGTCATGTGTAGAGTTTCCGTAAGCCTCCCGGAATATAGAAGACTGCATTTGTATGTAAATAGTCAAGCAACTAATACAGAATGTGTGACAGGGAAGGCAATCCCTCCGCCCCTTGAAGTGCGTTGTATTTGTTTTTAATGGCTTCCTGGTGGCATGGTACACACACAATGCTATTATTACCTTTTGTTCTCATCTCTTTAATCAGCCTCCCAGTTTGTTTTTCTCTGGCCAGTGAATGTGTTCCTAGGCTAAAGCTCCTACCCCGGACCTGAATGGAACTGGAGGTAGGGCAGGAATTAACCCTTGAGCTTCCCCGGCAGTGAAGAGTATAAGCAGAGGCCCCTGGGCAAAGCACAACAAGCTAGCATATCACAAAGACACTGTTGCTATTTGGGGAGATTAACGCTGTGGGGGAGGGAGGGTGGTCAAGTAGTGGTTGGAGAACAGGCCCCCCCCCCCCCCCCCCCCCCGGTGGGGGGGGGGGTGGGGGGGGGGGGTTGGTGGGGGGGGTGGGGGGGGTGGAGCCCCAGGGCCGCCAGGGTGGGGTTTTGTT
>JAODUE010000448.1:0-13254 GCA_027564755.1 Amblyopsis hoosieri
GACTTGGCAAATGCATTTTTCAGAAGTTTTTAAGTACTCCGTTGTGGGTGTTCTTAGCAGATATTCTGAGGCTTTTAGTGTTCATATCAATATTGGAATTACATCGTATTGACCGAAATTATTAAGTATATTGTGATATAAATTTTGGCCATATCGTCCAGCCCTAGGGTAGGCATATTTAACGCCGCACCCGAAAGCACTGCATCATTCTGCATCACTGCAACACTGACCCGATCAGCAAACGTAATGCCAACGAGGCCATTTATGATAATGCATGTGAAACGTAAAACATTGCAAATAAACGTATCGACCAGTATCACCAGCCCAAGCACTACACATTCCTGACCACACCAGCACAGTGAACAGAATGATTCATTTACACACTTGCTGTCGCTAAAGTTGTCTAGTTCATTCTAATTTCTTTGCTACTCTAAAATTATTTTCCTAGCTAGAGCTTGTACATGACAAGTCTCCATCAATTTGAATACCGCCTCTTTTTGAAGGTGGTCTAATTATCACTTCAGTACTTTGCAAGTTTATCGCAGTATAATATCTCCCTTAATTATATTGTTTTTGAAAAGGGACATGCTAGTAGCTCTCAAAATAGCTTAATTTCCAGCCACGTTCTATAACTAGCAGTAAATAATAAACTATTATTATAGCACTTTAGAGAGGCCGAGAGTGGTGAGAGTTTTAAACCAATGGAAACTATGTTTATGACCTACGTCACCATCTAAAAAAAAAGCAAACATATTAAAACAACAAAGTCGATCTGAAATGTAATGTAATAATATGATGTAATAATATAGCATGTGCACACAGGCTCACAGACGGCTAACATCTTATATCATGTTATTTTAATAAACATATGCTATAAAATCCATGAGGTACATATGTTTAACCTCCCTGTGCCAAGACAAGCTCCACTATTGTAGTTCTTAATATTCACTATGCGTAACATGTTTTATTGGCATATTACAAAACGTCTTGCATTTTAGGAGGTCTAGAAATAGCTTGAGAGCAGACAATCCTGCAGAGACACCATTACAGCTCAAATATAATATAACGGGTAGCTTGCCGAGTAGCATCATCCGCTGTGTCTCTGCGTTGTGCTGCAGCTTTGTTATAACAGCAGCCATAACGGCGTTGCTGGCTGCCTGTCTGTTTATTGGACTCCCTTGTCTGTCGGCTGGCCTCTGCCTCACTACCCCTTGACTCCAGAAGCATGGCCTACTTTCACATGTGCCTCGCCTCATTTCCCTCCTTCGCTTTCGCTCATTCTTCTCCTAAACCCACGGGCCTCCTGGGAAGCTTGTAAGTGGGTCAGAGGAGTGCCATGACTTGAGTGTCTGGACAGACCCCCACAAGTCCTGGTCAATATTCCCGCCACATATTTGACTGAAATCCCAATTTAACCCAAACCTTCTCTTCTGCCCACCATCTCCGAGCTTCTGTGTCTGTCTGGACGGTACACTAAATCCCAGTGTTTGGCGCCAAACACACAACCCCCCCCCCCCCCAACACACACACCCACCCACACACACACACACACCCACACACACACACACACACTCAGTCAGACTACAGGTTTTAGACGCTCGCTGATTCTCAAGGTGGGAAATACACCAAATCCAACTGTTTTACTGCCCCAAATATGGTGGCAAGAAATGAAAAATGAGAGACCGCACGGGGGGTTGTCTCAAAGCGAGCAGCCACACTTAACAAGCAGTCACACAGCATATATTTCCTTTTTTGATGGGATGCATGCAATAATAAACATTCCATCTGGATATAGCCAGCATTGGAAGAAAGTAAAGTAACACTAGTTACTGATTACTTGACTTTTCAACACACTCTTCATCACTAACACTTACATTTCAAAACAATGTTTCGTTTTACCCTTTCCTGTCTGCAATGGTAATTCTTAATTGATGGCTGATTGGCTTGTGTCACTGATTGTTAGACAACTGGTCCAGTAGCCAACCAAACAGATCCCTTCTGTTGCTACCGATGTCGGGCATGATGTATTATAGGCTTTAGCTATGGTGTAATGCAGATGTTTCTTAAACAGATGAACCTTTTATAATCTTAAAAGTACAGTCCCTCTGTTTGTCTAATCTTTCTGGCTCTTGAGGTTCAGTAGATCGATGAACAGCTTCCAGGAAACATGTCCACATGAATAGTTATTCATATTGATTAATTTCCTGAATCTTAATGGATTTATTTATTTCATGACCAACAAAAAGAAGACACGTCTTTCTGAAAGTATTTTTGTATGCCCATTTTTGCAAAAAATTACATAAGATTTTAAATTAATTATACACATAAATCAATGGCTTCCTTTACTGACTATGTTGACTCTCTGTCTCTCAATAAGTATGTACATGTGCATATTGTGTATAGCACACACCCCACGTCACAGTGGGTGGTTGGTTTTCATAAATATTGAAAAAGAGGAGCAGTCAGGGTTGCAGCTGAAGGCACCTTTCATTTTTCAATGGCTTCTTTGCAGCATAATTGCCTAGTTTTCCTGGCTGCATAGCAGTGTGTGGGCGGCAGGGGGGCTTAATTGCTTCTAAAGCTTTTCTTCAGTCTGTCAAAAAAGACACCATGTTGTCAATGCATCCTCCAAAGACCAGTTCACAGCCCCCTCTATCCTATGGCAAGTGTTTTTCATTATTTATAGTTACAATTACAGCAAATTGTATGTTCCTAGCTAATTAAACATAGACATTTTTAAACGTGTGGTGTACCGTACTGTCTATTGGCTAGAAGGGGGGAGTTTAGTACGGGAGCTTTTGAGGGAGCAGCCCATAGCATTAAAGGGTGCTATGTTTTAGTTTTGTTCGAGTCAAGCAAGCTTTTTCTAAAATGACTGACTTCACTTTTAAACCCACTATTGGAGGCTGTAAAATAGTTTTTGCATTAATTTTGCATTGCATTCCATGATGATGTAGTACTTTAGCATACACACTACCTCCTTGAGGTAGTGTGTATGCTTGACCTGTAGGGATCCAGTTTACTAAGCCCTACCTGCTACTTGTAATACTTGTAACTGTACTCGTATGTCACTTAATGACCTAATTGAAACAGAACTGTAGGTGCTAAGTGACTGAACTCTGATTCCAAGGTATGACATCAGATATGAAAAAGAGGATTTCCTGCTCCGGATAAAGAAGGCTTTGGCCAGTGACCAGGGGACCTTCACCTGTGTGGCTGAGAATCGTGTGGGGAAGGTAGAGGGCTCTGCCTATTTAACCATCAGAGGTGAGTTACAGTAGACTGACAAATATCGTCCAGAAAGCTGCACTGTATGTTTTAACCAACAACCGCTGAGGGTAATACCTAGCCTGGCTCCACCCAACTATTGCTTTCAGTTAAATGTTTGCTGAGATTATAGTCTGGAAACCCTGGTTGTTTTAGTGTTTACACTGTCACCTGGATGTCGGACCAATCAGTGACCAGTTGGGGTGGGAGCGTGCAATGACAAAGGCAAGTGTGTGTTTAAAAATGGTCGTGTAGCTAGATGAAGCAATACAAACTGTGTACTACTGCCAATTGTGCAATAGTTTCAAAATCAGATGTCTACTCCCAGTAGGAGGCAACGACTGCAAACACTTCCCAATGGAGTGTGTCCAACACCAAACCCTATTCATAAAGTGAATTTTTGGGTTTGGTTACACCAGACTAGGTATTGCAGTACCTGCTGTCTACCATAATCTGAACTAGCATGGTCCATTAGATGTCAACAATGACACCCATTGATTTTCTGGTGTAAATCAACTTCATATGCATACAGTAGCATAGCAGCCAGGCCCATGAGTCTATTGACCATGGATGGGATTTGCTGTATTGACATTTTGATCCATAGGCTTTATTCGCAACCGATTTCCGCATTCTGTATAACAATACGCATCGGTTCCGGTTAGGTGCTCTAAGGGCATAAATCTGCATAATTTTATTTAAGATGCCTCAAGGAACTACAAAAAACTAAAGTTGTCGAATTGTGAACTATTAATATGCAGTTAAACGGTTAAAAAATACTTTGCATTGTAAAATAAATCCAATCCACTTTATTTATAGAGCACATTTTAAAACAACTAGGTTGAACAAAGTGCTAACATCACATAAGTACATAGATAAAACAATGAATGTACACACATTGAACACCACAACAAATAAGAGCATCATGACAAAATAAAAACTCAAGCAGATTTAAAAGCCAACGAGTAAAAGTGTGTTTTTAGTTGTGATTTAAAAACGGGAAGGCTAGGGGCCATAAATATAAACTTAAATCAACATACGAGCATACGTAATCTATTCTCTGCTGCGTGTCTGTATTTATCATGCCCACCAGCTAAGACTAAACTGTGGACTATAACCTGTATAAGATAACATGGCTACTATGCTACTGTATAGCAGCTAGCCAATAGTAGCCTACCGTATTGAGCATCCAGCTAAAGATACCGGGTACTGGATAGCCGATACGACACTGTTCGTTCGTTGTACAGTATGTAAACAATCCGGAGCAACACAGCCTGCCTGATCAAGCTGTACTGCACAGGAACATGTTTGTGATTACTTAGCTTGTAGAATATCTTCTTCTTTCCTTCTTATTGTTTAACGGAGGTTGGCATCCATCTTATTGGAGCATTACCGCCTCTGTTTAGCTTATTACTTTTAAATAATGAAATAATTGTACAGTTCTACAAGTGTAATTTAGTACTGTTATCAGCATGGCTGTTATCACAGGCAGACACTCGTTCATTCTAAATTTAACTTTTAAATTGTCAGTTGGCTAAAGAGCATCTGTTATCAGTAATAATTATTTTTCAAAATGACCACTGATTACGCAGAAGTGAATATTACGCTGTCAGATTGGTTTAAACTACTTTTGGTTACCACCTTCTCCGTTGAACTGAAGCAATTAGATCTGTTTTCCGGTTTGGTCATGTGACGTTCGACATAATGCCTATTGGAATTTTAAATAAAAAGGTTTACTCTTCTTAAAGCTAAAAACATTAGCTGTACAGAAATGGGTTAGCTGTACAAACATAATAGTTTATTTTAGCAATGTATGGTACAATGGATGTAATACAACATGAGATAATCAAATCAAAATCAAAATTGTAAATACTACAACAACACTATCACATATCACTATCACGTATGATTTCTGTCTCACACGCATGCTCAACTTACACACACACACACTCTTCACAATTCTAGCATATTGGAGTATCAAAGTCATGTGTATTCCTGAGCAAATCATAGCTAGTGGACAGCAACAACACTGACAGTTAGAGCAGAGCTGAAAGCAGAAGTGATGCTGTCATTTTATAAAATCTAATATTTGTATTGGTTCAAGTGTAATATAAAACATAGCAGTGTATAAAAATGTATTGGAATCATAACTTCTGCCATAGATTCTCACTATTTTCATCCAAAGGCTTTCTGTCTATATCATGTGTCATATATAGTGTTACAGGTAAGTCTGTGGATCTCTCATATTTGCTAGCAGTTGTCGAGTTGACAATGCCTACATAATGCGTCATGGCCCTTGGCCTTCTCCCGCTGTGTCCCATGGTCATGTACCCCTATGGACATCCCATAATTCATTACTGATCAGCCTATGGTTCCCCTGTCTGCGTGCTGTGCTTCTCTATGTTGGTCTATCTGTGCTCGTCTATGTGTGCTGGTCTCTCTGTGATCGTCTATGTGTGCTGTTTGCGTTCCTGTTTGCGTTCCATCTCACTGTTGCGTCACCAGCCCGCCCTGTCGGTGAGTACAGCTCATTCCATGCTGCATGTGTTGGTCATTGACACATACATGCTATACCAGTCTACAGTTCACCATGTTATTATTTAACATTGTTGCTGTCCACCCTGCTGCTGTGGGCACTACGTATGGATTAATTAATTGATGGATTAATACATGTATGGATGACAGGATGAATGAATGGGTAAATCAATGAATGGGTTGATGAATGGATGGAGGAATGGGTGTTGTGGTCTGCTTAGTGTATGAGCCTCACAGCTGCTGTGTGTGCTCTGACTTCAGAGGCACCCCAGTTCGTGGTGCGGCCGCGTGACCAGATCGTGGTGCAGGGACACACTGCCACCTTCCCCTGCGAGACCAAGGGCAAACCCCAGCCTGCCGTATTCTGGCAGCGGGAGGGCAGTCAGGTGAGCCTGTGTGTGTGTTTGTCCTCTGTGGTTAGACATCACTTCACCAGGAACCCAAATAACCTTCTCCCTTTATTAATGTAATTAAGTTTTGAAAGATGGCCGGTGACCAGCTAAATGGGTTTTGCCAGGGGGCAGAACAGGGTCGTGTGCCACAGACACATAATGGAGTAGTCATTAATCATCAATCTACACAGCGCTCCTCCGCCAGCTCACTTCACAAGGAATAACAATCATTAGCTGTATTATACTCATTAGATATAATAGGAAGCAGACTAATCTGTTTCCTTGCTCATCTATACTTCATCTGGGAGAATGGACTCATTCCTATGACCCTCCCAGCAAGTTAGAACAGCTGCCTCCCTGTAAGTCAGAGCTAATTTACATTTATCTGTTACTGTGCCAACAACAGTCCTCATGAATGGTAGTTGTGTTTGAGTGAGGAGGTAGTGTTTTTTGTTCACCATTCTATGTAGATACTGTAGGACGAAGGAGATTATATATACTATACTGTATAGCACAGGCCTGGCCCAAATACAATATTACAGGTTTCCAATTCTCGTTAGTATTTACAAACAAGTGTTTGAATACTCGTTTTCAATACTCCATTGAAATCACTCAATATGCTTCATAACCTGTAAAAATCCAAGTGGACAGTCCAGACTGTTTACAGATTGTCAGGACTGTTTGTGCGATTTCAATATGTGCACACGACGGTACTGTAGGCTACAATAGCAGGTACAATCAACGCCCATTTTGTCAGACTACATACTGTACTTCAAATGTTGAGTTAACTACTACTCACCTATGAAGACTCACAGTAACCACCAATAACATCCACAAATAACTCATAGTTCACTGATCAATCACAGTCAAACATTATTTTTTTATATTGGCAAAGGTCCAGACAATCAAAATGATTTAGTCCAAAACGCGTTATTACATTAATAATCAATTATTCGTGGCCCCAAGCAAGGTTTGCTTTAGGTCCCGCCCTGTCTATCGTGACAATTTTAGTGTTAGGCTACCACAGTGTTAAATTCTTGTTATTGTGTTCTCTTGTCAGTTAAGACATTCGAGTGAAAACGTTTTCTTACCTTCTAGTAGACATGACTGCAGAATCTAACCATCCTGGCTTTAGACTCAGCAAAAGCTTTGATTATGTCCTCCATATTCAAAGATCTACGGACCTTCTGCTCAATAGAGATCATTGCTAAGCCATTTAGTCTTTCCTGGGACATGGTTTACCGCAAATGTTTTCTTGAGCTTCAGTGACAGGTAAAGTTAAGAGTAAACGACCATGCCATACAACTCCTATATATTCTCCTTGTAGATGTAATCCAGAATTTCTGATGGAGATTAAATGTGATCTGGAAAAACGACAACTACCCTCACTTCAAGAAGTAGGTCTTGGCTGTCAATGTCCCCTAATGTTTTCTCCAGGTTCCTGCACAACTCCTCAAGTGTGTCTTCCTAAATGGCTTTCTTCATGTTATCCAAGGAATATAAAAATCCAAACAAAGAAAAGAAAAAATCCACTTGTGAGAACCTCTAACTGACACTAACCAACACTGAGTCAACTAGGTGAAGGAAGAAACCTTGCTTAAACCACTGTTCTGGTGTGAATTTAATGTCATCTGTGCCCTCATGCTCTTTTCTGTCTCTTCACTGGGAATGTTGTGTTTACCTGCATTTTCTCAGCTATTTCTCTTGCATCTGTCTGGGCTGAGGCAAGTCCACCTTCCCTGTATTTCTGGAGAAATCACAATTTACCAGATATAACACATTATACCAGATCACAACACAGATTGAACCGCCATGTTGTCAGCTCCTTACACATGCATTGTGATGAAGACAGTGTCTTTCCATCCTTTTTCTCTGCGGGTATCTCTGCAGGCATTTTCACCAAGTTCTGTTAAGCCTCCACAACTTCTGGCATTTGGTAGAAAAGTGCTTTTACACTGTCAATACGACATTCCCATCTTGTTGTTGACAGGTTTTTCACTGTCAGCTTTACATGATGTAGTAGTATTGACCATCGCTGTGTTGAAGAGCTGAAGAGGTTGTAAAGGCGCTGAAGAATGCTAAAAAAGCTCACAGACAGAACAGATGACTTGGCTGCGTCAGCTACGACAAGGTTGAGTGTGTGACTGCAGCAAGGAACACACATTGCCTTCTTGTTCAGTTCAATCACTCTTGCCTGGACACCCTGCTTGTGTCCCATCATATTACTCACATCATAGGACTGTCCACGACAGTCTGCAATGTTCAAAGTCATGGCATTAAGCTGCTCAAGGAGAGTATTGCAAAGCACTTTTCCTGAGGTATCAGCAACGCTGATGAAGCCAACAAAATGCTCTGAGATCGAGGCCCCGACAGATGATTTACAGTTCACAATACGTAGCACCAAGGATAATTGTTCTGTGTGGCTAATATCTGGGGTAGGGTTAGAGTCAGTGCATACATTGTCCCTCTTTCAAAGAGCTTGCAGCAAAAACAAAACAGTTTATTCGGTTAATACTAATTCTAACTAGTTATTAGGTATTTTCTCTCCATTTTCCATTTTTGTTTGGTAATTTTGTTCAGTAAAACGATGTGGGACTTTATCGTTGTTTTGTGGGAAGTTATAAGATTTTATTTGAACTGGACCCCTCTTGACAAGTTGACATTTATCATGATCAGTAAACTTGTCTGGTCAAAGTGCGGGGTCGTCCGATAGAATGACAGTTTCAGGTACCAACCCGGGATTCATTTCAGATGATCCGATGTGATCATCAGTGCCGGTAATAGTAGCAGCAGGTGCAGTCTTGGAGCTACCGGTATCCGCTGTAGCTGGTACAGGAGGTAGGTCTGTGGCTGTGCTCTCCGTGCTCGCGCTGCTACAAGTGGCTGCAAAATTACCACCAAAATGACCATCTCCAGGTCTTCTTTCATCTTTTCAGAACAGGTTTTAAAGAAACTGGTGAGCTTAGGAGCACTGTCCTGGTAATTTTGTGAATCTTTCGTTTTTTTCTTTTGTTTTTGTGCACCGCTAGGATATACCCTCTTCATTTAGCTATTTTTTTTGCAATTGACATGCGCTGGCTGTCACCTAGGCCACAAGTCTGTTATCTAATTACGGTAGCTCAAAAGTGTCATGATCTGTTCGCAGGCGGGCAGTCTATTAAATCTATCTAAAATAAATATATTTTATTTAAAATCTTAATTTATACTTATGGAAAAGTTTATTTTGCTTTTTATTATATTTAAATATAATATTAAATAGTTTGATAGCACTATTATGACATATTATGATGTTTGATTTTAATAACATGAATAACCATATTTAATATAATTGATATTAAAATCAATCTGAAATATTAATTATTTTTGATATAAGGGACTCTTGTTTCTTTTGTACATAAACACTTAACCACTTAACCACAAAAATATGAATGTATTAATTTAACACTATGGAATACATATTAAAAACACAGCATAATACTAAAATACCATCATATAAGGCATGAAATATGCCTTAGGAGTCAATATCTTCAATGTAAATTAGAAGATATTAGAAGTTTGGACAGGTGAATGACTTATGAACTGAACACTGAACACTTAACTACCGCTAAGACTGGCTGTCTTAGCGGTAGTTAAGACAACCTAGCCTATGCTGCTCTATTAGCCTAACTTGTCATGTGATTCTAACAGGGTAGGAGTTATAGAGAGATGAAAGAGAGAACCAGATGGAAGGAGAGAAAACTCTATTTGCATGGAATATTAACACATACCAGTGAGCATAATACAGAACCACTTTCCTGGTTGACTGTCAAGGGAGTGTGACATCAGTCGGCCTGGGATACGCAGAGACTTTCCTCCAAGGACTCTGACGTGATGCAGTTGGCCGGGAATTCCCTCTGGCCCCTGGCTGACGCGGTGGTCGTGGGGTGTAGCTTGGATCTGCGTTGGTAGTTGTTCGGCCTCCGATGAGGCCAGGTGCTTTTCTTATTTGATGGAAACAAATGAGTCTGTGTCTCAACTCACTCTTCACTTCCAAGTGAATGGCAGACTTTACAGTCTATGACGAAATATATGTCTGTCTGAACTGGTCCACTTTCAGTTAGTGGAAACTGTAGTTTTGATCTCATAACTGATAAGTCCGTGTAAACTCACAACTGATGTAGGAAGGGCCTGTTTCCAAACAGTATAATACATATGGCATATCAAAAAAGTGTGGTATGCTATTCTATATACAGTAATACTAAAGGTTAAATTATACTTCTTTAGTTAACTAACTAATGTGTGTGTTTTTCTTCCTTTATGGAATTGGGGATTTAGGAATATGTATGTGTGTCAGAAGGTGGGTCAGCTCATCAAATGCTTCTCTTTGGGAGATTGGTTTAAGATTGGTTTAATTAAGTAAAAAGCATTTAAATGTGCCTGTTAGTTTTGTCAATAACAAAACTCACAGTATTTAAACCATCATCACATTCTGAATTTTGAAACACCAAACACTACATATTGGAAGAGGGGTTAGCATTATTTAAACACTATCATCTTGTGATAAGTGTTAAGCTTTTAGCCGTACTCTCTGTAGAAAAGAACAAAGTCTCATAGCATTATTTTGTTAAGTGACATTGTACAGACAAAGCACAGGGTGTTTCTGTGGTTTTATCACCCACAGTGCTTACGAAAAAGAAATACATAATTTTAGTCCAAAAGTTGTATTACTATGGTATAATCCAGATCTCTTGCCTGTGCCGAAGGATCACTATGTCATTCTGGTATGTAGTTCAATAATTCACAAATGCAGCTCCCAGTTCTTTATCTCACACACCATATTTATTTAAGCCTTTAAAATTGTCTAGCCAATCAATATACAGTATAGTCTGGGAATAGCAAGATTAATTTCACCTACTCCTGGCTCCTGGCTTCAGCAAGCAGTGTCATGGCACCCACTACATCAAATATGTATTTACAATTGAAGGTATACAGTACATGCCTATTACCTGACCAGCCTGCTTAACACCATACTAATGTTAAGCTCCCCCTTCCACTTTGGTCAGGCAAAAGCAAGAAGCATTGTACAATGAGTGTCCAGGTGGGTTTTTCTGTTGGTGCCGAAAGGGAGGTGGTTCTTGTTCTGACTGTTTGAAGGTGGTCCAATCATCTGCTAGTTATATTATGGTTGAGCTATTGTAGAAGAGGAGCACATTTAAACAATAGCCATGTCTCAGCAGCATGGTGGAGATGGAACCTAGATCTGAGGCATGTGATTGGGCATAGCAGTCGTGCACATACACACCCCCTCACAGGGCCCCACACACGCTAGCGTTGGCTTTAACGTCATCTCTAACCCGTCCCCAGGCCCTGCTGTTCCCCAACCAGCCTGCAGAGGGCCAGAGTCGCATGTCAGTGTCTGGGAACGGCCAGCTGACAATGACGTCTGTCCAGCGTTCTGACGCAGGCTACTACACATGCCAGGCCATCAGTGTGGCTGGCAGCATCATGACCAAGGTCCTGCTGGAGGTCGCAGACGGTGAGGCACACACACACACACACACACACGTTCAGAGGCACACACGTACGCACACACGCACGCACGCACGCATACACACACATGTATTTATGCACAGAGGCACACACGCATGTACGCACACACGTACATACATACGTACGTACGCACACACACACGTACGCACACACACACAGAGGCAAACGTACATACGCACGCACGCATACACACATGTATTCATGCACAGAGGCACACACGCATGTACGCACACACACGTACATACGCGCGCACACACACACGTACGTACGCACACGCACGCACGCACGTACGCACAGAGGCACACACATGTACGTGCGCGCACACGCGTACGTACGCACGCACGCACACATACGTACGCACACACACACAGAGGCAAACACGTACATACGCACGCACACGTACACATACTGTATGCACGCATGCAAACAGTACTGGTTTTGATTTTAAAGGGTTTTCCTTGTGCATAGCAGGTAAACCAGTCTTTTGATATGCACGTGTTTATGCGGATCTACAGCATACAGGATGTGGATCAAATCACTGTGAGATGGTGCACACACCCACATGTTAGTGGATCTAATGAAACATTAAGCACATTAGAGGCTATTTGTCTGCCCACACCTTCACTGGCCGAGAGGTGCCCAAGCGCTATAATGGCCTGTCAGTCAAACATATAGTGGGTTTTCATTATCACCTGCTTGGCTGCAGTGGATGTGCAGCAAAGGGCCGGACCAGCTGAAATGAACGCTGTCTCTCTGATAGTCACTTTACACTCCTTCATGAAGCTTGTCAGCTATAAGTGGTGCGCCGAGGCAGGCGGGAAGCTGTTCCACACCTCTGCTCCTCCATCACACTGGATGGATGGGTGGATGGATGGATGAATGGGTGGGTGGGTGGGTGGATGGATGGATAGGTGGATGGATGAGTGGCTGGATGGGTTGATGAGTGGCTGGATGGATGGGTAGGTGGATGGGTTGATTGATGGTTGGGTGGATGGCTGGATGCAAGGATGTCATGAGCCCCCATGATGGAGAGGAGGAATGGGGGGGTGACCAGAAGCCCTGTAGAAGAAGAGCGGAGAGTTTGGGAGGGAGTATATGCAAGGAGAAAGAGGGAGCCATATTGTGAAGGGCCTTGTATGTGAGAAGGAGAGTCTTAAAGTTTATACAAAATTATACAGGAAGCCAATGAAGTTGAATCCAAATTAGTGATGTGATCTGTTGTGCTTGTATTGGTGAGGATTCTGGCAGCAGAGGGGGGAGTGTTTAGGTGGGTTTGGTAGAGATGTAGAGCTGGGTGTCGTCAGCGTAGCAGTTGAAGTCAACATTGTGATGTCTCATGATCATGCCCAAGGGTAGGAGGTATATGACGAACAGAACGTGTGTGTGTGTGTGTGTGTGTGTGTGTGTGTGTGTGTGTGTGTGTGTGTGTATGTATATATATGTGTGTGTGTGTGTGTTGTTGGAATTTGGGTGGTGTCTCCTCACCCAGTTCCAACGTGTTCGTTTATGGAGTTTAAGTAGGAGGAAACAATGT
>JAODUE010000449.1:0-13252 GCA_027564755.1 Amblyopsis hoosieri
TGTGTGTGTGTGTGTGTGTGTGTGTGTGTGTGTGTGTGTGTGTGTGTGTGTGTGTGTGTGTGTGTGTGTTGTTTTTATTTTTTATTTATTTATTTTTAAATGTCTTATCAGGCATCAAGAAGGAGCCCAAAAAGGCTTGGACCCCCAGGACCATTATGATTGGAGGAAAGGTGAGGAGCATAGAAATAAACCATTGTTGTAAGGAAGTCCCAGTATGTCACCTTTGCCAATGATGTTGATGTAGTAAACTCAAAACAGTTGGCACTTGAATGAAAATGAATTGGTCGTTATCAATCTCTGCAGAAGCCCGTTAACGACCAATTCATGTGAATCAGGTGTGTTGGAGCAGGGAGAAATATAAAACATGCAAGGCAGCGGTCCTCCAGGACCAGGATTGCCCACCCCTGTCTTAACCTATTAATAGTCATAGAACTCCATTGTTGTTTAGAATCGTATTGAAACAAATGCAGTTGACTGACGGCAGCTGCTGCTACTGGCTATTGGATGTACCATTACTGCACATTTGACAAATCGTCATCTGTTTAATTGTTCAACACGCACACACATACTGTTTGTGTTTACATGATATCCAGTTGGCACTTTTGCATGAGATTCTGTTCATCTCCATTAATCCCAGGCTGCCCCAGGTTACCACACAGCCAAAATGATCATTAGACTCATCACCGCGATAGGTGAGATTGTCAACAATGACCCCGTGGTGGGGGATCGTCTCAAGGTCATCTTCCTGGAGAACTACCGTGTCACCCTGGCTGAGAAGGGTACGTGATGCTGACACTTTAAAAGTGTCACGCTTTGTGTCTGGAATTACCCTCGTAGTTGAAGCGCAGCTTTAAGTTTTGTAATTCAAACGTGAAACATGGGGTTCTTGGGGGCGCTGCGACACAATCGATGAGTGCACCTTTTAAATATTAGGCTACCTGTCATTTACAAGTGGAATCAGCGATATTGTAGAAATATTTGAACAATTGTATATTTATTTATATTCGATTAAAAACAAATGCCTGCCATCACATCTCCCTGCAGTGCGTTAGGGTGCTTCCTCAGAATCTATACCCCCTCCCCCCTCTTCCAAAGTGGACACATTTCCAAGGCTAGGACGCCATTTTTGTGCTCCCGTTATCACCCCGTTAGCTTTTCTGTAACGAGCGTACTGCATTCCCCTCTGCTCCAACAGTCGTCCCTGCAGCCGACCTGTCCGAGCAGATCTCCACGGCCGGCACCGAGGCCTCCGGCACGGGCAACATGAAGTTCATGCTGAACGGAGCCCTCACCATCGGGACCATGGACGGGGCCAACGTGGAGATGGCAGAAGAAGCCGGGGAGGAGAACCTCTTCATTTTTGGCATGAGGGTGCCTGATGTGGAGGCTATGGACAAAAAAGGGTATAGTCAATCATTTAACGGATGGACTTCATGCCTGTACTGTGTGTAGTAGTCATAGTGCATTTGTTTCTTACATTTTAATTGCTGCTTGACTTTATAAATACATTTTTAAAAGGGGGGTATATAATGGTGTTTACTGGTGTGGGAAGGGGTAGAGGTGAATACCAGCCACTATGCACTGGTGTGTGAGGGGCATGCTCTCTGTGTTTTAAAACAATGGCAACTTTATTTAAAAAAAATTTCAAGCGGCTGCATTTGTGAAATGTTTCCCATTGAACGTTTTAAATGTCCCCGTGAATGCATGCTCTCCTCAGCTACGACGCCATGTCGTACTACAACCGCATCCCTGAGCTGAAGCAGGCTATGGACCAGATCTCTGGAGGCTTCTTCAGCCCCAGCCAGTCAGACCTCTTCAAGGACATAGTGAACATGCTGCTGCACCACGACAGGTAAATGTGCACAGCTACTGTACTAATGGTACCACCGCCACTGGGTTTGATTCCCCATGTCCCGTCTAACTTTGCTGTGTGTCTGCGCTGCAGGTTCAAGGTGTTCGCAGACTATGAGGCATACATCAAATGCCAAGACAAAGTCAGCGCACTTTACAAGGTCTGTATGCATGCAAGGTATTCCTCATGTAATCTGTCAAGTAACACTTGTGGCAGTGCTTTGTGGCCATGGCCCTAGAGACCATAATAATTAACATCAGGGGTGGAAAAGCTTAATTATAGTGTACTCAAGTAAAAGTAGTATCTGGCGCTCCGGAACCCACTGTAGCAAATTTGCAACATTTACTTTAAACTGTCTGTACTACATATTCCTGACAGAATTTAGACAAAAATTACATTTCCCAAGCCCCCAGACTTTAAACTGTATAATTACAAAAATTCCTGATGTATTTATGGGTGCTTCTTATTGCATATTGGATATGGATCTGGCACTCACTAATCTTTTGGTTGCTCATATAGTCTCAGGGTGATAGATTGTGGGTTCTCTCTCTACTCTACTGTCTCATTGTAATGCATTATAACATGGATTACAATTTCAATTTTTAATAGTTAAATTAATTAGGTTTTATTGTGCTGTATCAAACAGTTCCATGTCAATAAAATTCATTTTTAAGATGCATATTTTGATATTATTAAATAATCAGTACCTAATTGTCTTTGGACTTTGTTCAAATAAAAGTCATTATATTGGCAATGTAATTTAATGGTAATGACCCACAAAATCTTAAAAAAAAAAAAAGAAGACATTTTCTTGATCAGGGGCTTGCTAAAAGCAGTTTTAAAAAGGAGAAAAACCTTCTACATCATTAAAATTGATGCATAGGTTCCGGAGGGTTAAGTGTAGCTAGTCATATCAAAAGCATATCAAAAGTAATTATTTATTACATTTTAGTAAATTAAGTTAAAAAAAAAAAGAAGAAAAAAACCTGACTGAAAACAACTAGTGTAGTGTTCACACCCACAATATCACTTGACAAACGCCTTACCATGACGACACACCTTTGTCTCTCTGTGTGAACAGGACCCTACGGCATGGACCAAGATGGTTATACACAACATTGCCGGCTGCGGAAAATTCTCCAGCGACCGCACCATTGCCCAGTATGCCAGGGAGATATGGGGAATGGAGCCCAGCCTGGAGAAGATCGGTGCCCCGGATGACCCCCGTTAAATCAGGATGGTCTCCAGCTCTCCTAATTTATCTAGATTATGTCACGTGCTTCCATATCTTCCATAACAAGACCTAAGCCCTATCGTTCTTTTTAATTTTGTAAAAAAGCGTGGCAGTATTTTTGGGGGATTTTACTTCAGTCACTCCCAAGTCACCCACGCATTAATATTTATTAATAAAAAAAAAAAAATACTAATGTGTGCATAGCATAGAATCTGTATGCCTGGAATGCACCATCAATGTGTAGACTGAGTGTGCAACAGTGATTGATTCTGCCACTTTTGGAACCAACATGGCCAGGCCTATGAATCAGATATTTTCTGAAAACAAGAAAAATCCCATGATTTACAAATGTTGACAAGGTCCATGAGAGAGGATGCCAAGTGGCCTACTAAAGTATGTATGTCCGGTATCGTATGCATTCTCAAAGCACTGTGACGAGACTGGAGGAGGGCGATGTTGTCACGCTAACTCACCTTGGCACCCTAGGTACCGCTAGCCTATATTTCATGAGAAGATCATGGAAAATCTGTAACAACTCTCAAACTGCTCTTTTGTCCTGAATGTATACTGTATTCTGTGTGTGTTATCACTGAAGGCTATGTGCCCCTGCATTACAGATGTGTGGACCTAAAATATGTATTTTGTTCAGCATGATTCTGTCATCCATTATACTTTGGTACGCAATGTTTCTTTTTACCTGTTAGATTAAAAAAAGACAATGCCTATCTATTTTCTGTAACTAAACTTTGCTACTGAGCTGTATTACCCAAAACACTTTATTTATTTAGCTAAACCACGCTAGTTATGTATAACATCTTGATTGGTTTCTAATATACCATTAATGTATGTGGTCCTACTGAAACGATGTACTTAGAAAATCATAATCCATGTCAATGTCAATAAACTAATAGAAACACTTTACATTTTGATTGGTTACCTCCCTGCCCGTTTTGGCGTCTTATATCAACAAGGTAGGAGGAATTTGGAAGAAGCTAACAAGTAGGCGTAGCCTTACTTGGCAATACACATAAACTAATTTAGTACACATAAGATCACTTTAAAATAAAAATAACGTAATCTAACCTGTGACGTTTTGACAGTATCAGCCAATCAGAGCGTTCTGTACCATCTAGTCACGTGACCATGGATGCTTTTTCCCCCATTTGCAATGCATTGTTTGATCATTTGATATAGCCCACTGTAGATTATATCTAAATACGGTTTAGGCCTAGGCCTGCTATGAATGCGAGAGACCTGGCACAATGAATTCTCAGTTGGCAAGAAACAAAAACACGTTGTGTCCTATGAAAAAGCCGACAGGATGCGGTATTTCTTTGTCTTTACAGGATGAACTTGTAGCAACAATACATGGAGCATTCGAGGTAGCTGTGGATATTGCCGTTTTGGAGGTCACCAAACTGGTAAGTCAAGCAATGGGAGATCTTCGCGATCAGATGAAGGGCACCCAGAGGGAAAACGAGTCCCTTAAACAACGCTTGCAGAGAGCGGAGGATAAGCTGGACAGTGTTCGCAGCGCCATGGGTGAAAGTCAGAATTGTTCCCTGAAGCCTCAAGTGACTGCCACCATTCGGACAGATGAAGCAACTCAAGCAAGTAACCTCTGTGTGTCAACAACTAGTTACCAAAGCACAGATCACACGGAGCTTGCCCAAAATGTTACATTGTCGCCAGAGACAGACAAACGTAACCGATGTGTTGGTAAAAAATGTGACAATGGACGGGTACTTAATGACTTCTCTGACCCAGTCTCCAAGCAGCCATATTGTGATCATCAACCAACCACAGGTGGGCCCATGTAACTGTAAAGGTTATAGTGTTATAATGTGTTTGTATGTTTTATTGGCCCCTCTTATCAATGCCTCAGTATGACCCCTGCGATTAACGAATGTTTTTATTTCTGTCTTGCAGAGTCTAATGAAGGTGCTGCCGGCTTATGCATACCAAAGGCTGAGAGCCCAGAACAGCCATGTCAAGACACTGTCGCCCCGCACAATAACTCTTCGCCCCTTAATGGTGGGGTGGAGATGTGCGCATCAGAGCCAATAAAAATAAAATTGGAAGACTTGGGTCCTGATTGCTGCTTTGAGTCGATGAGCGCCGGCGGAGACAGTCTGTTTCTAGTTCAGTCCAAAATTATGGAGCAGTGGAAGCCTGAACTGGCCGACGTCCACAACCAAGACCCACATGCCTTGCTTCCTGACACCAGTCTTGCTGCTGGTAAGAATAAAACCTGACACCTTGAATGATGAATCACGACCAGTGTTGGGCAAGTTACTAAGGAATTGTAATGCGTGTCTATTTACCTACTCCTTCAAAAAGTTATATTACTTATTGCTGGGTATTAAAAGTAATTAGTTACATTACTATATTACTTCCACAATCACTACCCTGCCTCACCCATCCAAAAAATGACAACCTGTGTAGCCAGCTCATTTTAGAATTTAATCCTCTTTATTGGAACAATAATGAACCTTAGGAGTCAACAATCAGCCAAAGTGAAAACATTGCAGCCTCTCAACCCAGATGATTGACAGGTCGGTTCAATTAGCCAACTCTAAGTTAGGACCAGCAAAATAATAAAGGCACATCTTCATTTGATGGAAGTCTAGGGGGGGGGGGGGCTTGTTCTTGCATGTAACGCAGTAATGCAGCATTTGTACTTAAAAAAAAAAAAAAGTTATATTACAGTGACTAGTAACTAGTTACTGCCCAACACTGATCACGACAGCTACTAGCTGTCCCTATACATGACCAAGGGCAGTTATTTCTTAAAGGTGGCTGTCAGTAGTCATTCTGGAGAAAGCTTGTTGATATTTGATCTCAAAACAGAAACACCTCTCCCTTCAATGTCATAGGGTGCTCCCTCAAAAGCTCCGCCCTACACATTAAAAACATCGCCAAGGCCTAGTATATTGTTGTTGTGTGCGGTCTGTTTGTGTCCTCTTTACAGGACCAGGGCTGCGTAGAAACAACACATCATGAATTTGACTACTTGTAGCTTACAATCTATACACTATCCGACTACACATTGAACAGGGTAATATTTGTCTGTAATTACCCTTGTGGTTGAAGCCAGCGTTACAACAACATGGTTAGTGTTTCAACCATGTACCAAGAGTGCTTGGCCCTTAGCCAGGAGTGGGTGTTGTTGCACACACACAAAAATAATACTTTGATTTGAAAAGGAGTTCAGGTGTCTTAGTGGGTGGGTGGGCTAAAACTCAGTCGAGTGTCCATTCACATAAGTGTCAAACGACAATCCGTTTATGTCGTCCTCCAGACATGACCGACGGCCCTCTGTATTCCAACGACCGCCCGTCCCTCTCCTCGGGGTTCTGCAACCCGTTCCCCTCAGGAGAGCCGGGCCCCGCACCCGTCCCCCAGCAACAGCTTCCAGGAGCCAGTTCCAGAAGCAGCCATTCCCCGGACCAGCCGCCCGGCGTCCCCAACACCTGCAAGGTGTGCGGCCAGAGCTTCCAGCTGCCCAGCCTGCTGCGTCGGCACCACAGCCAGTGTCAGCAGAGGCTCCGGCAGGGCTGGAGGCCGACGGCGGCGGGGGCGGGTGTCGGCGAGAGGGCCAGGTTCCCGCTGTACGCCCCCGGCTGCAGCCCCTTCCGCTGCACGGAGTGCGACCGCGACTTCAATCGCCTGGAGAACCTGAAGACCCACCTGCGCATCCACACCGGCGAGAGGCCCTACGTCTGCTCCGTGTGCTCCAAGCGCTTCCGCCACTCGGGGGCACTCACGCGGCACTTCCGCATCCACACGGGGGAGAAGCCCTATGTGTGCGGACAGTGCGGGAAGACCTTTCGCAACTGCGGAGGGCTCAAGTTCCACCAGCGCTCCCATAGCAGACAGTGAGAGCGGGCAGCTGCAGCAGCTGGTGACAGGAAAAGGGACTGGCTTTGTTTAATGAACAGTTACTCCAACTGCGATCGTGTGCCCCTAGGGGTACTAACGAGTTACTACAGGGAGTATTTTAGGAACATTATGTAAATCATGCAATTTTCTAAGGGTAATAATGGATACAGAACATATATTTTTTTGGAAATAAATTTGGACCTGTGCTTCTGGAGCCATTATTATCAGTGTTATCACAGATTTTGTTGAGGGATGTAAACTCAATAACTTCTGTGTAATAAAGTATTTTATTTCAGTTTTTTTCTAGAATGACAAATGATTAATACAATCTGTTAACATGTGAGAATGCTGTTATACTGGGGCTCCCACACGCTTTACAGAATAGCATTTGAAATAATTGTTAGTGTTTTAATTGGACTTTCCAAGCTCCACTAAAACCAACCACTTCACAAGAGGCCCTATGGTTTTGCTGGAATATAAAACTAGCCTGGCTCCGTCCGAATATCGCTCTCAGATACATTTTCGTTGAAATTATAGTCTGGAAACCCTGTTTGCATTAGCGTTTCACACCCATCCTGCTGGCGGTCCAATCAGCGTGGGTTATAAAGATGACGTTGAAGTCAGGTGTGTTTCCAAGTGGCGATAGAGTTAAATGATGTAATGCAAGCCTTTTGCATTGCCAATTGGTTAAACGCTGTCCAATAGTTTGAAGTGAGCAGAGGTCTGCGCCCAGTAAGAGGGAAAGTTTGCGAACGCTTCCCAATGGAGCTTGGGTCGGGTTACACCAGGAGGCGAAAATAAAACATGACGCCTTTCAAAAATAAACCGCAGTTGCGTCCTGTGATAGGATTGGGGTTCCTATATGCCAAGTTATCCTATGCAGCTTAAACTATGAGCCAAATAGCCTAATATTGTGTTTTTAAAGAAGTATGCGGTAGCATGGCAACGTTGTGCATTTAACCGAGAGTAAGAACATGGCTGGTGTGAGTCAATGGAATCTAATTGATGTTCTCACCTTCCTCTGCTTCTGCCCTTCACTACACAAGAGGCTCCCGCAGTGCAGAGTAAAATGTCCCCCATCCCACCACGCCTACTCAGTAAACACACACACCACCATTTTGCCCGTGGTAGGTTGTCCATCAGCTGTGGGGGGTGGGCAGTGTCACTTATGTGTACCTGTTTTACATGTTCTAGCTCATTCTCTGGCTGTTACCCAGGCAACGGAATATGGACAATATATAAATAAACCTACATTTAGGCTATAAACATGTGAAACAACAGTGAATCTACTTGAGGACGTGATTTGGAACATTTTGCATGCTACATGGATAAATCAATGTCTAAATACAACCCCCCCCCCCTCCCCCCCCTTCTGCATGTGTAAAATCAATATTCATATAATATGGGCTATGCTTTCTCTGCAAACCCAGGATCCGTGATCAAAGTGAACGCCTCTAACGCATTTGTTAACGTCAGACCAATACTACAATCTACTACATAGCCATTTTCACCACAATGTGCACCACAATGGTTAGTATGTTGAATTAGTCATATCATTTATGTTCTGTGCACATTCATTTAGTTATGATTGCAGTTAATCTTACTCTTCAGCTGTGATTTGAGTGTTGTGTTACATAAATAAATGCAAACCTTGTGACTAGTGTCTAAATATAGCTAGACAAAACCAGTTTTTTTCTAAACGTCAACTGGGTAGGTTGGATATGCTACATAAAACAGACCATAATGCAGGTGCATCTCAATTAATTAGAATATTGTAGAGAAGTTAGGTAATTTCAATAATTCAATTGACATTGTGAAACTCATATCGTGGATTAATTACAAAGTGAAATAGTTCAAGCCTCTATTTGTTTTAATCTAGATGATTTCAGTTTACAGCTCATAACCACCCCCCAAATTGTAATATTGTGAAATGAATAGTGAAATATTGTAGAGTCAAGGTGTCAGTCTCTAATCAGCTAATTAACTCAAAACACCTGCAAAGGTTTCCTGAGCCTTTAAATGGTCTCTCAGACCAGTTCAGTAGGCTTCACAACAATGGGAAAGACTGCTGACTTGACACTTGTCATCAACACCCTCCACAAGGAGGGAAAAATTCAAAAGATCATTGCTAAAGAAGATGGTTGTTCACAGAGTGCTGTATTTATTGAAATTAAAATATTCAAATGTATTGAGATGCACCTTTATGCCTTACAAACAGGACTGGACAGATCTGGCTGGACACATTTCATAACTATTATTAATATACTGTAAATCACTTTAGCTATAACTTCAGGACTGGTTACATCAAAGCTTAGATGCTAACACTTTTAGGATTTATGATCAAATACATTTGAATCAGCTTCTACAAAGCAATCACCTAACTCATAATGAAAAATGGTTCTAAGCATGTAGCTACACTATATTTTTTGTTTCCACCAAAACTTTTTTCATAACAATGTCCATTTAGATTTTGTCTGACAATGGTGAAGTTGGCATTAAAGTGATCCATTATGCCTAGTCAACTATTTGGTTCTGCTTCTCCCATTGTTCTGGTGTAAGTGTCTTCTGTTCAAACGCGTGGATCTCCTTTAGCTCCTCAGTTAAACAGGTATTGACCATCCTGATAAACCAGCAGGAAAAAAATTATACATATGCATTTGTGTTTAAAGTTTAAACAATGTACGATATATTCCTGCTATAGTTTATATTATTACTACACCTGTGTCTCTGTAAAAGCGGTTTGCCCTCAAACTGGGGTGACACGATTAGAACTTTGAAGCTTGCAGCACATCTGTTGGGTGATGTATCTTCAACTTCCTAAGAAAAACAGGTAACAGATTGTCTAATTCAGAATACTAGTATCCAATACGTTGAAAGCTAGAATATAACATTGTTTATACTTCATATTTTGGCCAGATGTTGTGTTAACATGTATGTGAAACCTTATGTAACCAAATGTATTATGGTCAGGAAAAGTTGTTTCTGCTTTTCTAGACGAGACATTGTTATTCTGCTAATAATTTAGCATTTAGTGTGACGATCATTATCTGTCATCATCAGGGCTGACCTTTATGTGTAATGTGCTGTATTGTCATGTGCGTTATAATGTATAGCATTGGTATGCCATACAATGAACAATAACACGTGTTTCAACAACATACCACATACACTGCTCCGAGTTCCTTGGTGAGCTTATCACGAATGTTATCAGTTATTACAGACATACTAATAAAGTAATAAAGTACGCTTTACTGCAATTTATCGAGTGTACCGGTGAGATTGGGTTATGATGAACGCATTGCATAAAGCATAACCTACACTACTGTACGATTTTCCGGTATGCGATGGGCTGAACTCACGTCATCAGGAAATGTGTGGAGCATTGTCCAATGGACTATTACTTCAGACAATATCAACCAATTGAGTGCACTCTTTAGGAAACGGGGGCAGTACCTTTTCCTTTGAAACGGCAAATTAAATGTGAGAATCCAGTGCCTTTAAATCACGAAGAACTCAAATATTGTGCCTCAATAAAAATAACACAAGAAACCCTTGTCGTGAAATAAAAGTTTATTTTATACACATTATTAATAACACATTGTATTTATCACATGCATTTAACACATTTTTTGGGGAATATTATTTAATACTACAGCACATCGTAGATTTTTGACAAAAATATATATCAGGCATAGTAATAAACGTCTTTTTGGTTGGCTCACTGTTTTTGTTGATTTTCACTGGCGTTAAGCTAACAGTAGTGCTGTAGCTGCAACTAGACGTGTGTACATCCAATTAATTGTCTGTTTTTATTTATTTGTATGTATCGTACATTTGTTTGCGCAAATATAACAATGTTAACAGTCATCTAATGAGGTGGGTTACCACATGTGACTTTCCGCACACATGGTTACGTCACATACCTTATTAACAGTTAATTTTCTGCACAATGGTAGTGGAGGTAGAAAACTTCTTCGGTGTATACATGTTGTACTGCACCAATCCTAAATTTAAAGGTCGAATCTACATTGGGTTTACTGTCAATCCAGAGCGCCGGATTGGCCAACACAATGCTGGGCGACACAAAGGGGGTGCAAAGCGGACAAGTGGAAGAGGACCATGGTATGACCTTTACCGGTAACTACAGCACAGTCCTTATGATAAATGAATGCTTCTTTGTCATTAACATTAAGTATTTGATGTTTTCAGGGAGATGGTTCTCATAATCCATGGCTTTCCTTCAGATATTGCTGCCTTAAGGGTAAGTATGATAATTACCTACCTATTAACAAGAGGTACCGTAAACGAACTGGATTCAGTAGCCTATAACCAGGCATTGTATCCAAAAGTGAACCATAACAGCTATACGCTATGGGAATAGAAAATATTAGTAATATCAGCTGGTTTAGTGCAAGTACAAATACTACACACTGACCCTGGATCGCTCACCTCTGCTTCAGGCAACCATTAATGTATTCCAGTGAATCACCTGAGCCATATATCTATGTGTCCGTCACAGTTTGAATGGGCGTGGCAGCATCCTCACTCCTCCAGGCGCCTATATCACGTCTGCCGGCGTGCCCGGAGAGAGTCGAGCTTGCAGTTCCACTGGCGCGTCGTCTCGCACATGTTGCGTGTGCCGCCCTGGAGCCGTCTGCCGCTGACGGCCCGCTGGCTCAAGCAGGAGTACAGGATGGACTTTGAGCCGACGCTCCGGCCGCCGCTACACGTCCCCATTACGTTCGGAGGTGTTCGGGCCAAGAAGACGCCCAAACCGACGCAGGACAATAACGGCACAGAGAGATGCATGCTGTGCAAAGGGACTGTGACGGTGGGTATATGCCGACGGTTCTTCCTGTTATTCATTGTTACTTTCTATTTGACTTGTTTCTAGTCCCGACCTGTCTGGATTACAGATTCACTCCTGTCACAGCTCATTGTTTTAATATTTTGACATTTGCCATTATTGACAACCTTTTTTAACCTTCCATTCACTCAAAGCTCTTTATCAGGGATCTCTGTGTGTGTGTGTGTGTGTGTACGCACACACACACACATCAATATCAATCAGCCATAATATTATGACCACCTGCCTAATTTTGTGTAGGTCCCCCTTTTGCCACCAAAACAGCCCTGAGACCTTTGAAGGTGTGCCGTGGTATCTGGCACTAAGACTTTAGCAGCAGATCCTTAAAGTCCTGTAAATTGCGATGTGGGGCCTCCACGGATCAGACATGTGTGTCCAGCACATCCCACAGATGCTCGATTGGATTGAGATTGGATTGAGATTTTGGAGGCCAAGTCAACACTTTGAACTTGTGTTCCTCAAACCATTCTCGAACCATTTTTGCTTTGTGGTAGGGTGCATTTACCTGCTGAAAGACGCCAATGACATCAGGGAATACCGCTTCCATGAAAGGGTGTACATGTTCTGCAACAATGCAGGTGGGATCTGTCAAAGTAACATCCACATGAATGGCAGGGTCCAAGGTTTCCCAGCAGAACATTGCCCAAAGCATCACACTGCCTGTGCCAGCTTGTCCTCTTCCCATAATGCATCTTGGTGCCATGTGTTCCAGGTAAGAGACTCACACGCACCCGGCCATCCACGTGATGTAAAATAAAAAAAATATTCAGACCAGGCCACCTTCTTCCATTGCTCTGTGGGACAGTTCTGAAGCTCACTTTCCCAATATCCACCGGGGTCGGCAGGAGCATCCTGACTGGTCTGCGGCTACGCAGCCCCATACGCAACAAACTGCGATGCAATGTGTGTTCTGACACCTTCCTATCAGGACCAGCGTGAACCGTTTCAGCTATTTGAGCTACAGTAGCTCGTCTGTTGGCTCGGACCACACGGGCCAGCCTTCGCTCCCCACGTGCACCAACGAGCCTTTCTTGGCCGTCCATGACCCTGTTGCCGGTTCACTGCTTTTCCTTCCTTGGACCACTTTTGATAGGTACTGACCACTGCAGACCGGGAACACACCCCACAAGAGCAGCATTTTTGGAGATGCTCCTTTGACCCTAGCCAGATGTTGTCTAGCCATCACAATTTGGCCCTGTGAAAGTTTCTCAGAGCCTTACTCTTGCCCATTCTTCCTACTGCTGACATACACATCACCTTTGAGGACAAAATGTTCACTTGCTGCCTAATATATCCCACCAATGTAGTGAAAAAGAATGAATTACAGTAAAAATAAAAAGCCAAAGCAGTATCTCTTCGCCTAGTTGGACCTGGCCTTAGCACTTGTTCACATCACAGTCTATGTCCTCTCTCAGAG
>JAODUE010000450.1:0-13252 GCA_027564755.1 Amblyopsis hoosieri
ATATATATATATATATATATATATATAGAGAGAGAGAGAGAGAGAGAGAGAACAAGGTTCATCAATGCAGACTTATAAATGAAGTCCCAGTCCCTTGAGCTCACACACATATTGTGCTGTTATTCCTTTATCTGAACTAAGACTGCGTAATACGGCCACATTAAAAACCATCTCCCCTTTGGCTTCACCAGTCCCCTTTCCAAACCATTACCCTCTAGTGCCCATCTGACCCTCCACCCTCTGAAAGGGAATTCACTCTGTAATGAATGTTAACCAGTCAGCAGATGAGAGAGCCTCTGCACTGCTGTTGTGATCCACTCAGGCAAATCAGCATTTGACTGAGAAGTTTTTAATAGCCCTCTGGAGCTGCTCCATAAATAGCCTGGCTGCAGCCATATTTGTCCCGCTTCCTTTCTTTTCAAATGAAAGCTATTGTGTACCAGCAGCGGGGTGGGCCTATCATTTCACCAGTTTGGGCAATTGGTGTGTGTTGCGCGAGTATGGATTGTGTTTTCTCATCTATGCTCTATTAAAATGTATGGGTCGCATTAGGGCCAAACATGAGACGGTTTGTCATCCCTTCATCTAAACTCCTTCTTTTCCCCATTTGTCATTAAATGGACAAACAATAGAAACTCCTTTCCTGCTTTCCTTTCCTGAAATTAGAAACTCCTTGAGTCTACAAGTATGTTATAGCAGCTAGAGCAAAACATTTTAAAGGCAACACTAGAGCCTATTTCTCGATTTAAGCATAACACAAAACATGAATTAGTAATTAGGAAATATGTTTGACACGTGTCCACAGATGTTACTGAGTTTTTTCCTGCTTTCAGCGTACTTTCCTCTGACATAGCTTCATGTTTGCATTTTCAACCTATCATGTACACCCTTAAACTGTCAGCGTCCTTTCATTGTCAGCTTTTTGTTGTCAGAAGCTGAAAGCTGTTTACAGCTGAATCACTATCACTGTAAAATAACATCGCAAGAATAGGCAATGACTCAGCCATCCTTATATGCCAGGCCTATTGTGGGTGAACTTGTGAACTCAGAGGGGACAGTATGCCTGCCCTGAACCCCTGGCCTTTAGCCCTATACAGTGACTTCTGGGTGGTCTCCATTCAGATCCTCTATGAGAGGGGTGTGAGGGAAAGATGGAGCATTAACAATTCATTGAGACAAAGAGGAAAGGAGGGGGAATTCATTAAGCAAATTAGCCGCACAAGACATCTTTATGCCCCCTTGTCTCTGAAGGAAACATGTTGCGTATAAGATGGCAATCATTCGTAACGTGTTATGTATGTAACCCTTTCCCATTCCTTTGCAGTTTCTCAGAAATGTTCCAAATGAAGTGTGTTGCAATATCATCTGAGGTCATTTTAAATCATTTTAGACAATGGACACTTTGGCTTGCAAGGTAGTAGCATTTTACATGTGTCTCTGCAGCTGTTAGGAGCTGTAAATGTTTTGATGATTTCACAGCACTGTAATGGCGGTCAAATAAAATCTTACTATGAAAACATGGTGTAAAACTGCCTGTTTTATAGGAAGCAAGTGTTCACATTATGTTTTGAAACAACCTACTGCAACCTAATGGTTGCATAAAATGTATGTGCTGATATGCATTTCTCACTCAAATTATCCAAATATGATATACAGTAGCCTATAACTGTGTACTGTGAAGTCAGCATAGCAGTTTTATAGCAATGCCATTTGGTGTGTTTAGTTTGACTATCGTAATCAGTCGAGCGGGCTGTAGTTTTTGACTCTACAATTATAAGACAGGATCTTTTCTCAACCAAACAAAAATAGCCACATTATGATTTAGCAGTTAACGAGCACAATCCCAGTTGGAGTTACAGACCCTAGCTGAATTAATAAACAATATATTACATCAAGAAATATATAGGCGTATGGAAAATGACTTAGGCCTTATTACATCATGTTAATTTGATACATTTATCTAATTGTGGATTTTATTATTTATTTATTTATTTCTAAAATGGCTTATTTGATCCTACTATAAAAAATATTCAGTAACAAATGGGCAGAAATATGTGTACCTTGCATGTTGCTTTTTCCACATGAAAAGGTGGCTGTACATTAAGTCCAGTCTGCTGAAGAAAAGGGGGGAATCACGAAAGGGAGAAAGAGATAAGGGAGAGGGGGGGGTTAAAATATTTTACAGATTATTAGAGACCCTTCACTTATTGGGGCAGTGGCGGTGTATGCCCATGAACTGCACCGTGCAGTCACACACATAAAGCAAGTTAATGGACCTGAGAATTCATTGCTTTATTTAATTGCTTTCATTTAAGTGAGATGTTTATGTGTTTTATAGGAGCCCAGCCCCTGTGCTTTTGACACAGTGGCGCTGCTTGTGCACACAGGTGCCATGTTTGATTAATGGCTGCTTAAACATACATGTTAAATGTAAAACATTTCAAATGTAATAATAAAAGAGCACATCATTCACTTTTCAAATGGTCCTCCTCATAAATTCACAGCATAGCCGACATAAATCGCAAGAAAGGCTTTTCTTTATGTGAAACCATTTACCTTTGGTTTTGCACACCAAGCCAGTTCCTCTCACAGGAAATAGATGTAATCATGTAACTGATGGATTCATTCAGATTTCTGATACTATAATATATTGTTGCCATATTTGGCCTTAGAAGTCTGATAATCCCCTGAGGGCTACAGTATTTAAAACCACATGGGGGGAAATAAAAATGTTATTTTGGTTAATATACCATTATCCTCAACATACATATTCCAGCTGCATATTTCAGGTCGTTCAACTTGATTGAGCAATCTGGAATATGTTCAGGAATAGAAATCACAACCATAGGCATATTTTAACATATGAGTGTTTCACTCATATGCTACATGGTAATGTAGGGCCACTGCTGACAATTTAGGTGCCCTAAGCATATTTTCTTTGTGGTGCCCACCCCCCCACTTCCGGCAAAAAAATGCAATCTTTCTTTAAACCATACAATATTATTATTATATATATTATATATTATTACAAAATCATAGCTATAAAATAGCAGTAGGCAAAATATTACACTAGATAGGCTAACTAATGCTGCATTCACATGGAACACAGCAGACTGCAAACTGGACAAATCGACATCACCATAAAACATATTATGAACGTATTCAGCTGAATTATTCAAAATGTGACAGGGTAACAAAGTATACAAAACATTAGCTTGCTGCTATAACATATTTAGCTTGCTAACATTAGCAAGCTGGCTCAAGAGATGTTACTGTTATGCATGCAAAGGCTAAAGGCTACATGATTTAAGCAAAGAAGTCAATCTAATTAAGGAATTTCTATTTTTAAACATACTTGTTGCAACTATTGTACGAGCGTCACCATGCATCAACTCCCACTGCGATCCACTGCTTTTCTGAATGCTTACAGATGTAAATGTAGCAACCAAATGCATACTGTACTGTATGTTGGAACACACCACTAGGAGATAGGAGAAGGAGGAAGGGGGGACACCATAATTCATTTAATTATTTCAAGCAAATATGTAAACCTTGTATTGCCTATGGTCTAATGGGGCCAATTACATTTGTAATGAATCACAATGATTTTTCATACATTTTTTGGTGCCCCCTCAAGCGCGTGATGCAGCAGCGCTGTGGTAATGAGTCAATTTAGTGATTCTTATGAAATAATAAAAAATAAGTCCAGGTGCTATATATGCAATCTGTTTATGAATGATTTACATACTGTATCACCACATTATGAATGCAGACAGTTAATGTGAGAATTCAGTGCATTAGTGCAGTAAAGTTTGAATATTTACTTGCATTACAAAGATGAAAAGTTCTACTGGATCTTTGGGCAAAAACATCTGCTTTTTGAATGAAGCAAACAAAGACAGTGCTGTTCAATAATTAGACACAAATCTAAACAATAACTGCTTGTTGCCAGCGTTCCCATATTCAACGTTAAATTGGCATGAATATCCACTAACGATTCGACCTCCACCATTCACCTCCGCACAGTGGCAATGGTACAATCCACCAAGTTTCTATTTTAGCCAGCAGCATCTTGGTAGATCAAAGGAATAGGTTGGCAGCATGTTGAATTCTAAGTTTGATAAATGCTGACATGTACTAATGGACAGTATATATTATAGTATTAATGAAAAGTTTTCATCTATGACTGTATAGAGCACTTCAGATTTTGTTCATTTTAGATCAGGTATATGATATTTGCTATAGGCCTACTGTTGTTTTTTTTACAATGAATACTAGCTGGCTAAAAATAGACCTTGTAAAGTAGATCTATACTGTACATCAATGTTGGATTTTGAGTAGTGAGTATATTATTTGAGTAGAGAGTATAGAGTTCAGGCACTGCTGACAACAATTTCCTCCATTTAATTACCTTGCTTTAATTTAGGAAGTCTTTGCCCACATGCTAAAATCACCTTGCCTAGCCTAGGTTTCCACCCATCTCATAACACTATCTTATCACACACAAATGCCCACACACAACAGTCGTCTGTAATAACACTTAAATGATCTTGCAGCTATCTGGCTGTTTTTGGGGGAGTCCAGTCTATGTCACCTCGTTAAAATACCAGCTGCTGCCTTGGCCATAAACTTCAGAGTTTGTGTTAGCTGATAAGCTTCAATAGGCTTTAATGGCTGAATTTAAGCAGTTGAACTAATATTATTGTTACACATGATAAGTTGCACATGTCAGGCACACAAGTAAACCCTTCTACAATAAAATCCTTAACAACATTTGAAAGGTACACTTCTCATTTGCACTGATGCTCATTGCACACTTAGATAGAGTGACTCCAATGAGGGGCCATGATGAATAAGCAAGCACTCAAAACGTACAGTACAGTATGCATTTTTAGATTAGACTAAATGTTAATTATAAACACCAAGGACTGTCCCTTTTGATGACATAACACTTGGGACTATTTATAGAGATTAGCCAAACTCAACTCCTGGTGTTTGTCTGTTCCTTGTTTTGGGTCTTATTTTGTATTCATGCCTTGTGTTCCATCTCTGTCACTGTTCCTGCCCAATGTTACTTTCCTTTTTTCTTATGCTGATTTTATCCTAGAAGACTTATATCCAAAATAATTGCGATAGACAATATTATCACAATTTTTAATTATTTTTTTAGTATACTCTTAAAATGGCACTAAAACATACTGGAATCACTTAATCTTAAATTTATTTAAGAAACAATCATTTTTATTATCATGACATATATGTACTGTATATTTTTTGTGTGATTCTTTTTGTTTTCACAAATTTGATATATCTTTTTGTGGGGAACACAATGGGCAAGCCAAGCCTTTAGCCATGGTGGTGATTGACTGGAAAGATGCAGGCTAATAAATAAATTACTAAATCAATACAATTGGACTGTACAAGTGAGGTAGACAGCTTTTTTCATGTCACTTGTGAAAATATGTGAGGATATTCATTATTATCACAATAATGTACATTCACCACGATACGATTATCGTCAGTATTTTTATCGCGATAAACGATAATATTGTATATCGTCCCATCCCTACTTGTGTGTAAGATGACATATCCTTGCATTTTTGGCTTTGAAGAATAAAAATGACTCATGCTGTTGTTAAATATGGTTGTTGTGCCATTTGCTATGCTAGTTTGTGGTTCATCACTCAATCATTCTGATTACAATCTCTTTAAAAAAGGACGGCTTTGCACTTTTTATTTATTATTTCTTACCATCTCTTTGATGTCGGTGAGTGGCGTGCAGTGGCGGAACAAGAGTTTTAACTCTGGGGTGGCCAGCGGGGTGGCCAAAGCTATTTCAGGGGGTCCATAGACCAGGGCTGTAGTCAAGACCACCTTTGTCAAGTCCAAGACCAGTTCAAGACCAGGACAGTCAAGTCCAAGTCAAGACCGAGTCCAGAGGTTCCGAGTAAGTCAAGTCCGAGTCCAAATGAGACTCTAATTCAAACAGGGCTCGACATTAGGCGTGGTCAATTAGACTTTTTATTTTTTTAAAGCTCACTTTTAGTAGATTAGTGTATCATGCCTGTAGCCTATACTTTGTCCCCTTGACAATAAGATGTAATAGGAAAATTGACCTTCTTACAATCACAGACTGCATTACATTGTTTTTCTCAGAGGAGGTAGTCTACAGCAATAAATTGTAGCCTACATCTTATGGCATTTCTATGTAGGCTATCCTATAATAGTTTAGGGAAGTAGGCTAGTGTCTTTTTATAAACTATTGTCAATTATTATGAAGTTATTTAAGTTGAACATTTGACTAATATGTACTGTAATCTATGTTCTGTGTTAAGTGAGATTTATTTCCAGAGATTTGATTAGGTCTATAGCCTACATTTCCGATAGGTCGGTATCCACCAAATAAGGAAAAACAACTTGAAACAGAGCTCAGATGAGCCGACTGTGGAAATATAAGGAGCCAAATGGTAGTTGAAAGAAACACGGCAATAATGTAATAATTTAAATGGGCTAATATTTATGTAGATTCTTACCCTTTCTGGTAATAGTAGGGTACTGTTGTAACGCCCTGACGGAGAGGTGAGTGCAGACGAACGAACACAGAAGCAGGGATGGCTAACAAGCCACTGCTCTGCGTTTTATATAAACAAAACACAGCGTATACAGTCACATAACATAAAGCAGCACAAACGGCTTCACGAATGCAAACAATAACCCACAAACACTACAGGGAGTCACCAGCCTATATGCTCTCACGCCCCCACGGCTGAAGGCAATCGGCTGATTGCGCGTGTGGGTGTGGGGCGCTGGTATAACAGGTAGTCCACCACTGGAAAAACCACACACTGGCGAGGCAAACATGGCATAGACAAACACTGAAATGGACTAAACTCAATGGCTGGACTCGGTCGAGTCCAATTAGAATATTTGGTGAGTCCAATGGCCGAGTCCGAGTCAAGTCCGAAAATTAACTTAACCCAGAGTTCTTCGGGCAGAGAGTGTGGTCCACTAGGGATATAATTCTTTAACATATTATGAATAACCAGAGTTCAAACCTGCAGCTCAACTTTCTTTCTCACACAGAATTGTACTCACATAGGCCTATTCAGTTTTGAAAACACTTGGTTTTCATGAATATATAAGATGGGCCTATGGATATCCTACATATTATAGTCACATAACATATATACACATAATAACAAACGACAAGAACAGCTAGTAAAATATTTAAAACATATTTCTGTAATAGCTATTATCAAGTATGTTATGTCTCTGATATCAGCATCCTCTCAGCTACAATTGGAATTAGGCCTGGCCAATAAATCAAATTAATTTGATTAATTTGAGTTTCTGTTTTTGAACGATTGAAAAAATGACTAAATCCGAGATACATTTTTTCACTCAGAATTAACATCTTGGGTCGCGCCGACGAGCAGCGCTCCCCCTCTTGTTCATTTTCATGTGTGCGTCAGTGTGTGCTCCTCTCTATATAATGTCTCTGACTCCTCCAGTCGGCATCCACCACCAGTTTCCCCACCAGTACGCAACCAACCAACTAATCTCAACCACAACACGCTGATCATTTACACCTGTGTGGGGGTTATATTAGGCTTGAGAAGTCATTTGGTTTCTGTCAGAGCCATGGGGAAGACATGTGGTGTGGCAGTATTTTTGTTACAGAAGGTGAACCCTCTGACTTCTTTATTTAGAGTAGTTACATACTGTAGCCTACATGTTTTAAAATATGTCCCGAAAATCTCGTTGGCGCATCACGCTAATCAGCTAGCATTAGCCGCGATCAGCATTTCTTACCTTTTGACACTTTCGTTTGTCTAATATCTGTTATGCAATTACGTGCATGATATAGGTTGGGATTAACCCCACTTGTTGTCATATGAACTGTAGCCATTTCCGATTAAATTTGTAGATATTAGTTGCATTAATTTAAGCAATGTATAGGCCATGTAACACTAGGGTTAGGCTGTTATCCTGACACTGGCCTCTATCTGGTGGTGCCCGGGCGCTGCTCAGCTGCTGCCCACTGCTCCCTTGAGGGATTGGTTAATAAATGCAGAGGATTGATTTTGCTACATGTACAGTATGTGTATGTGACAATAAAAGCACTTTTACCTTTACTGTTTATACTAGCGCTGTAATTGGCTCTGTATAGTTATATTAGCTTATCCCTATTATTAGGCTATGTTATTCCAATTCACTGTATAGGCTACACCACCTATTGTAGAAATTACAAAAGTATTAAAGCCTGCATATTTCTCCAATCATACTATAACCACAGACATACCCACTCAATATTTGTTGAAATATATTTATGTGATGGATGTTTCTCCAATAACTGCCTACCAGCTTTATTTGGTTTAACTTAAGTTATTTGTTGATATTGCACATACTGTATGGCATAGGCCTATTCACCTACAGTATGGCATATAGTTTTAATCGTTTTTGAGTAATATTTTGTCATGAATAAAATTGATTAAAATCATTATCGACCATCACTACTGAAAATAATCGAGATTAGATTTTTAGGCCAAATCGCCCAGCCCTAATTGGAATACTATCACAAAATATTTCTGAGAAACGTAACTCATGGTTTATGTTTTTAAAGCGCAATAAAATATTAAACGCCTATTATTATTATTTTTTTTTATTATGTAAAAGATCGTAAAATTGTGTATAGTTTTGTTTGAAACACATATTGATTCCTCCATGTCTTAACTAACTTTCAAACTCTACTCAATTCAAATAAAAACACAAAAATAATTGAAATACAGAATTTTGTTCAATATTGTGTTTGTGCTCTTATTTGTAAGCCATGTGGTATGCTTTTATCTATTTATTTCTATATGTTTTATTTTCTGTCTTTTTAGTATCAAAATGGTACAAAGTTGTACCTTTATTTTTCAGGGTGTATTTTTTTGCTTTTAGGCAAGAGATTTTTGAGACAGTTTTGGCGTTGTCTGGTGCAACCCCTGTTATGCAAAATAACACATGCCATATATTGTTCTCTTTAGTGGAGTGTCTGGAGTATGTATAAAAGCACCAGGAGATTGTATCTGTTACCATTCTGAAGATATATGAAATATATACTATGCTGTTTCAGCAACATTTGAAAGAGCATAATGCGAATCATTTTATAGACAATTTTGGCGTTGTCCTGTACAGCCGCTGCTATGCCGCATAACACATATTATATACCCTTCTCTTCAGCGGTGTATCTGGATTATGGGGTAAAACCATGACTTTCTATCTGTTACCATTCTGAAGATATAACATGAAATATCAACCTATGCCATGAATAGAAAGATACAGGAATCCATTATGCAAGGCATAGTTTATGTCCGATTTCGTCGTTGTGTTGTACAGCCCCTACAATGCGTAAAAATACAAGTTATATACCAATCTCTTCAGCGGAACGTCCGGATTATGTGGAAATAATCTGTGTGTTTCTATCGTATACTCTTCTGAAGATATGATACGAAATGTAAAACTACAAAATCGCAGTTTCCAGAAGACTGCTGCACTGTGCATCAGGTTAGAAATTAAATGTCAAACCGCCAGTCTTAGCCAATAAAATGTTAGGGTGGCACCTGGGGTGGCCAATCAGATATCAGGGGTGGGCAATGCCACCCTGGACACCCCTCTGGTGCCGCCATTGGTGGAGCGGTGTTAGCAAATGAGACAGTTTTTTCTACCGTAGTTGTATGCCTGGCTGTCTATAGGTACAAATGGAGTCCAGTGGAGGTGTTTTCCCATATTAGATTAGATTCTCCTGATTTTATTCCGACAGTGAAATCGCTTGAAAGTCGTTAGGTGTAATGCTGCGTTCCAGACCACTCGCAGGTCGGTTATTTCACAGTTACAATTTCCGATGTTCGACCTCAAAGGGTTCCATGTGCACGACGCTAAACGTAAATAAAAAACATGGCTGACCGTAGAAACTACCAAATAATATTGTTGACATTTTGACATCAACTTACGTACAGTATAGAAAAGGTTTTACTCAATGTTGTATTGTTTATAAAACAATACTTCTACACAGCCCTCCATAAATAGCCTAGTAACATAAACAAAGTGGCAAACACCGCTTGCATCAACAAAGCCGTAGCACTACAATTTGCTTCACAATGCATTTCAATGTGTGAGTTGGTGCCGCGGAGGACTCCGGAGCGATACTGTTTTGATTTGAACTCAAAGTTAGCAAGAAAGATTGACCCTGCCTTTAAGTTACTGCACAGTAAAAGTCACTGTAAATCCACAATGCCTGAATTAACATGTAATAATCCAGATTTTAACAACACTGTAATTGAGATAAAGGAAAAATTAAAATCAGTTGCAAAAGAAGCAATTTAATCAAGCTAACAAAATACAAATCTCAATAGGTTGGAAATAAATGTGCAACCCTCATGCAGCATTCTATGTGGGCAATTACCTTCTCTTTAGCCTCCCATATTATAAATGACTGGCCAGTAATTAAAGCTAGCAGCCAGTAGAGCCCGAGATGAACTGAATTACACAATGTCATTAAAATAAATACATCAAATAATTATCCAATGGAAAATAAATGGACTGAGCACATGTAATTGTTCTTTCAAATTAGTTCTCCTACCATTCTGTGAGCCATCGCTCACCCTGTTTCAGTGTGGTTCATCTCAGTTGTGCTTGGACAAGGAAAGCTGCTTCTGCCATTCTGCCTTATAGCAATACATATTGAATTGTCAATTAAGCTATTTGGTAATTGCATAATTAGTTTAACATTCATTCAATTGGCACATTTACCACATCATTTAGCATTACATAACATTGGTGAAAGTGTAGGTGTTTTTCAAAAAACAACTAATATTTCCTCCATATAATCAATACACAGAGATTTTAATTACTCTCTTCTCAAATTGCCCCATTTACAAAATTAGGCACCATGCAACTAAAGAAAAGCTAATATATTTTTCCAAAAATAGAACATATACTCTGGTAAACCCATTGTATAAGATGTGTCTTTGTCCTCTCTGACAGATTAGTTTCTTGATTTGGTAAAAAAATGGAACTCTTTTCCTTTTTACCTTGAACTTGGCGGAGGAGGATGTGCTTGAAACATTTTCAACTGAATTGATAGTGACCTGATTTATGGGCCTTATTGCACAGTATAATTAATTTTATGCATATGACTTCCCTTACAATTACCGTGCTGGCCGATTGGTGGGGTTCACTGCTTATATGAAGCCATCAATAATTGCAAATTCATCACTAGGAGGCCTGAACATCTGCATGAGGGAAAAAAAAGAAATTGGCTCCTAGAAGGAAGATATTGTGTGAAAGGGCAAACGTTCCAGCTTGACTAAACCCCTTGAAGGACCGTGCATAACAAATGTGAAGGACATTTAAAGAGAGTCAATATCTTGCCCCCTAAAGTACTGGATTTTCACATTTAGATTTTTCTGATATATGCAAGTAACAGAAAGTAGTTATTGTTGTGTATATGTGAAAGAAATGTTTAACTGTATATAAGATACATTTATGAAATGCAATATTAACTTAACAAATTCATTTATATAAAAAAAAACTTATTGAAAAAAGCATTAAAGTATAGAGTTTGTTGATATTTGAACTTGATCAAAACAAAAACACGTCTCCCTTCAATACCATAGGGTGCTTCCTCCTCAGAAGCTCCACCCCACACATTGGAAACACATTGCCAAGGCTAGGATAGTGTTGATGTGGTTGTCTGCACCACCCATTTACAGAGCCAGGGCAGACAGAAAAACTTACAAACTACTAACTGACTAACAAACCATGAGTAGATAATCGCTGAACCTGACAAAAGTGTGTATTAGCTTGCAATCGCTGACTAAACCATATAATATACAGTATAATTAAATATCAGTGCAGGAAATGATACACCTAACAAAGCTGACAAGCATAGAGGGGGCAAAAAGAGGGTGGCATTGTGTGCTAGATGTTATTAAAGCTTGCTGTAAATAAGGTGAGAGTGATGCAGGCTCTAATGTGTGTCTGTCTGGAAGAGCTGCTGAAGCCCGGCAGGACAATGTGTGTTGAGACTGGGTCAGCTCCAGTACCTGGTTTGTTTTACTAAGTGAGTGATGACCACACTAGGGTCAGAAATAATGAAGGCAGCAATCACTGGACACTCTCTTGAAGACATGCAAAACACACGCGCACGCACACACATGCACGCACGCATTAGTTTTTTCTGAATGCTAACACACTGACTATTGAAGCACAATTCCTGAATTCCTGAACACTAAGCCAATGCATTTACCAAGTGTGCCAAACTTAATGCACATTCTCTGCTTTACACATATTACACACATTTTGAAAAAACTGTACACAGTTCACTTCTTTGCACTAAGCTTGAAATGTAATAAAGCACTCTAATTGGTACATTCTTTTGCCAAATGCCTGTCCACGTTGACAAATGTGAAAACACTGTTAGATAATTTGTTTACTTACAAGTCAGAGCTTTAACACTTGCAAACCCAGCAGTTAGGACATTTCTCGAAACATTTTGTAAGAACAGCATCACACAATGTATTACCTGCCAATTGTTTTTATTTTCGAAAAATCCTGTGAATAGAATTCACATTTTCGCTTTTACAGTATTTACAATTTACTGTTTGTACTGTAAATTGTATTTGCGAAAAAAATGTGATCTGTAAAAATACAGTAAGGCTGTTTTACAGCACTGCTTAGTAAAGGTCTTCACGGGTACAAAAAATTGGACCCGATCCGAAATTTACCAAAGCATTTTTCACCCGACCCGATTTGCATAAATTAAAAACCCAGAAATTGAGATCCATTCCGAACGGACCCAACGTCAAACAGACCCGCACCCGTTCAAGTCCAAAAGACCCGCTGAGTACCGAAAGAATAAACAGAACCTTAAAATTGTGTTGCAACAGTCAAAGCTGTGTCGCCATCAATAGACAAGGAAAAGTGCCGAAAAGTTGGTTGAGGAACGCACAGGTTCCCACACTCACACTGCCGCCAAATGATAAAAGCAAGATTTCAGATTTGAGTTACTAATTTAGACTTCCTATCATGGACCATGGTCAGAAGCAGGGGCACAGTGGGGGGACGGGGGGGACACGGGGGGACACGTCCCCCCCAGTTTCGTAAATAACAAAATCGTCCCGCCGGCGTTTTTTTTTTTGTTTTGGGTATTGTGGGTTAGTTTGTGTCGGGTGTGGCGGGGGTGGGGGGGGTGGGGGGGTGTGCGGGC
>JAODUE010000451.1:0-13251 GCA_027564755.1 Amblyopsis hoosieri
ATAAAAAGAAATTCTCTTTCGAATGGGGGGGTGGGGGGTGCGCCCCCGCGCGCGGGGGCACTCGTTAATAACAGGTTAACCTACTTACGATATTGATAGTTTTATATCCCGATAACGATACATATCACATCCCGATAACGATACATATCACGAGTTCACAGTTCTGTAAATTTAATTAATAAATAGTTTCTTGTCATCCAATGACGCCCCCCCCCCCATCCCGGCTTGTGTTCACATTCACAGAACTATATAAATAACATTGCGTATGTGGAGAGCCCCGACCTCTCTGAACCACAGTGAACAGAGGAGAATAACTCAGAATTTGTTACACTGAGTTCAAATAAAAATAATATAGTCTCTACATAGTTTTGCTGTAGTTTATGATGATTTACGAACACGAACATAACCCATTGACTGCATAACGTGACTAGACTAGACCATGGGAATCATCGTGTTGAGAAACATGCGTGGTTTCTTTATTAAGATAACTCATCTGAAAGATTGGATATTCTAGGAACTTTACAGACAGACACAAAATACAGAGATTTAACGTCTTTTAACTACGTCCTGGTTAGGCTGTATGTCCGAACGTAATGTCCATGTGTTTTGCCAGGTAGCTATCTAGCGCAATTTGTTTATTTTGCAGCAGTAGCACGGGCGATGCACCATGCAAAATACAACTTGTAGGCTGGCAGGTTAAACTTAATCAATAATAAGACTCAGTATGAATCTGCCTCACCAATGTTTCTCTGATCAAGACCTGCTACTCCGTGCTGTCTGCTCCACTGCGGGGCAGGCAGGGCTCACGCCACACACATACACACACACACGGAGCTCGGCGAGGGAAAGATACAGCGGTGGAGAGTTGGAGAGCTGAAGAAAACTACACTTGTTAGTGGAAGTAGGCTACAATAAAAGCCTTGCCAGTAAAGCGCTAACGAGTAATCCGAGCAAAATACGGACAACAGACTCCAAATTACGAAAAAATGTTAAGTAAAGATTGATTTTCATAATGATATAAACGATAAAGCATAATTTTAGACAGTATATGTTTTTCTATCGTCATACTATACATATCGTTTTATCGCACAGCCCTAGTTAGAAATATTACTATAATATGCTAACAAGATGGATGGCCAGGCATTTTGAGGCTTAAAAACTCAACCTTAAGGCTGGGAGTTTGACCACCAACAGTAAATGCCCATTTATGCTTCTGCGTTGAGCTTACATCTTAGCTACGTCGTAGGTTCAACATGTTATGCTTCTGCGTTGGCCGCGCGGACCTGTGCGAGCTGACTGTGCATGCGATTGATGCAAAACAGTAAAATGTGTAAGTGCCATGTCTTGTATATGCGCTTGCATTATAACACAAATTTTGTGTAAACTAGGGATGTGTGCGATTAGTCAGTAAAACGGTTAAACACTGGGACCATCGCTAGTTGGCACCATAAATACTAGTCTACACATTCATTTATTTATTTTTTGAAAGTAGTGGCTCAGTCAGTCTCTCCTGCCTCACAGCCTGCACATGAAACACGCAACACAATCTGTTGATGCTGCGAGTGGAGTTGGTAGCGCTTGGAGCGGGGACAACTCTAAACGCGGCAAACTTTGATGTTGACACTTGCTCCGCTCACAGAAGACGACTATGTGTTGAAATTTGCAGCGTCAACGAAACAGATATCAAACGAACAGTGATGGGCAAGCTACATTGAAAATGTAGTGAGCTAAGCTACCAGTTACTCTACATTAAATTAAGCTTAACTACACTGAAGCTACCCCAAAAGAAATGTAGCAAACTAAGCTACATGTAACACAGCAAAAGTAGTTCACTACATTTAAGCTATTTTTTTTACTAAATTTTATTGTACCAACATTCAAAAGTGTAAGTCAAACAAACAAATAAACATGTCAAAACTGTTCAGTTCAACTGAGGCCTACGTCTACGGCATCACCGTCATACGGAAGTGCTTCTATTGGCTACACATGTAGCCTAGGTCCGTGTATGTGATGGCATCACGTACTGATTCTTAGCAGATGTATCAGACTTAAGCTTGAGCTGCAGATTCAAAAATGCCTGGGAAAATGTAGCTTCTGTGGACGCTACCGCACTACTTGATCAATTAGTATCTTCGCTACTGAAAAGCTATTTGATTCAGAAAACAGCGCCGCTACGCTACTCATAAATGTAGTTTAACTAGTAGCGTCGCTACTAGTAGGAAATTAGTCGCTAGGAACATACCTAGTGTAACCATTTCAAAATAAGCATATCACAATATTTCTTTCCAGCAAATCTATTAGTTACACCAACATATCACGTCTGTGCCGACACAAAAGACTGCTGGCATGAACAACAAGGAAATGCCACAGGGAAACCCACATCTTGGCTCCCGATAGATGACTAATTGAAATGCAAGCATACAAGAATATTTATTTTCAGCGAATCTCTACATTACATCAACATTTAGCCTATCATAGGTAGCAATTGGAAATGTGAGCTTGGCTTAATTTAGGACAGACAGACAGACAGATCTGTTGACCATCATGTGGTGAGGGAAGACGCTTGTTACTATACAGAAACAAACTCATTTTACCATGGAGCGTTACAACAAATGACCCGGCTGCATGCAACACAGTATTTTCTAAATACATAAGAAATATTTACCTTACAAATTTGTACAAATAACAAAAATATAGACTATCAACCTGGACATACAAGCCACTATTCCATTCAACTTGAGTCTAATGATATTCAACTGCCAAACATCAATCCCATATGCGTGCACATCAATTATATATGTAATAAGTGCAAGTGTGTGCATGTGTGCTGTGCATGCGTGCCTGCTCTTACCTGGTAAGACCTCTCCATGGTGATGGCGAAGTAGTACTCCCTGCGTGGATACCTGCGCTCGCAGATGAACACCTGGTTACAGATACGGCCAGCCTCCCCTGTCTGCTTGGTGTAAAGCTTCCGACCAATCATCTGAGAGGAGATTTCACGGGCCTCCTCTGGCCTGGAGCACAGAGGGAGCGACAAGGGCAGTGCCAGTGGCGTTAAGCAGGGCTCAACCGGGACTAGAATTTTGAAGGGAAGTTTGAAGAGAATTTATCTTGCCCAACCGGACAAGTAGTCCGATTAAAACATCAATAATATAACATTGAACTTGCTATATTTGTGATATAGTAGGCCTGTTTTGCTTGTTACAAAATTATTTAAATTAATTTTGTTTAAAAATAAGAGCACGCATACCGCATAGAATGGAAGATGTTATTCAGACGACGTAAAGAGTGGTTTTATAATAGGGTTGCGCACTATACATTTTTATAAACTTTCCTTAAATCATACAGAGGATAGCCACTTCTGATTTGTGCTCATGTGATATGCACAAAAGATGGATAGACGACGAAGGTTCTGTGTGCATGGAATACACTACATTGCCAACACACGGACCCTAGCAAAACAGTGAAAAAACAAAGCGAGTAAGCAGTAAACTAGTCCTTGTTTTGTTGTTAGCATTACATTAAAAAGCATAATATATTGCCTAATAGGGTTTGAGTCTAGAGGCAACTAAATAAACAAACACATTGTTCTATTGGATGCAGAGAGATGTATGTTAACCTACTTTATAGGTCGGTAATGCAGACTGAGGGCCAGGTGCATGAGTTTGTGCGCGTGTGTGTTTGAGAGAGAAGGGAAGAGAAAGTGAGTAACCTAATCACCTAACAGACTGCGCATTGCACGCAAGGTTTTAGTAGATATTTATAACTTAGTGGGAACAAATGATGGCATCGTCTATCCCTACTTCAGAACACCTTTTCTTAATCAATTTCAACCAGGCAAAGGCAGCCAGCCTTGTAGTTATACAGAGAATGGAGTTCAAAATATGCAAGGACATCACTACGCACAGCACTTAAACGCACATTTGATAAACACGGGTAGGTCGAGCAACAAGTAAGAGCAAGTAGATAATCCAAAAGTTTAATAGACTGAAATATAAAGAGACTCACTTGTGATTATTGTAAATATTAGTAAAATATTCAACTAATACAAATAACAAAAAAAAAAAAAACTATATTGGTAACTTTTTTTCATAGAAATACAATGCGATACAGTTTACCGTAGCTCAAATCTCAATTAAATATTATTATTTTACCAAACTAGTAGCTAGGGATGCACAGATTGCATTTTTCCTGGGGATTCCAATTACCAATATTTGTCAAGCCTGACCGCCAGTTCCAATATTAGCCAATTCCGATCTTCATAGTGTTTTATTTATTTTACAGCCCTGTCATTTAGATGCAGATATTTTTAGTTTAAAATTTACTCACGTTTTATGGTCCCTTAGACACGCTTAGAAGCGCTCGCCGTTCATCATAATAATTTGACAGTCCCTTAACCGTCAACGCTCGTTTGTCATATTTCATGTCACTGTGTCACCATGTCACTTCACAAGGCAGCATCCGTTTAACAGGACGGTGTATAGGAGTCAACCAGGTAAGCAGGGAGAGACGGAGAGAGGTAGTTTAACTGCCTGAACACAGGATCCTTTTCATTTGAGCCATGTGTAATAGAACTGTTGCTACCGGTACTCCATGCATCTTCAAAACAAAGAGACAGCATGACAACTGTCGCGGTACGGTAAAGACTACCTATGAATTATGATCATTAAGGTGCCCCTACAACAGATTGATAAAAAGAAGCCATGTAAAATAAGACACAAACTTGTCCAAGAGGACATGTGCATGAAAATGCTTAATGTTGAGCCCTGCATTGAGGATGAGATGGGGGTACAGGAGGAGGCAGAAGAGAGACACTTACGAATAGACAATCTTTACTCCGCCTTTAAGTCCACCCTCAAAAGTCCCCTTCCCTCTGCCACCGGCTAGAATCTGGGCCTTCACCACCAGGTCCTTTGAGCCTAACACACACACGCACACGCACACACACACACACACACACACACACACACACACACAGTTAAGCTATGCAGCCTTGTCTGGTGACTGACACTCAGAGCCCTTTTTGTTGTTGTTGCAATAAGCATCCTTTCATTATTATAAGAGATAAATTTGCCACTTCAGTCAATAAAATTATAGGCATTTGCTGCCTCGTGGTTCACTTCCATTGTTTGTGTTTTTATAATTAACAACTAGATTACTGGAATCAAGAAATCTGAATAGCAAACAGCGAAACAGAGACAACATGCCACAGTATGAGATCCTTTCTGAATACGCCAGCAATGTGATCCAACAGCTACATAAACTGAACTAGTATACACAACTGTACAAAAATAAGTTGAGCAGTTCAGTAATTACTTATTACGCAAATAATATTGTCAGACAAATCTGAGACAAAAATAATACACTTGGACCATTCTGGTCCATTTAGAATATTTGATGGGTGGTTATTGTATTATTAAAGAAATGAGGGCAGGGTAAACACTTGCTAACTTCAAGATGAAATCTAAAACTCCCTCAGCTCTGCCCCACACTTTTAAATACATTGCAAAGCCAAGGTCATTGCTGTTCGCCACTTTGTTCATGTTCCTATTTACGGAGCCAGGGCTGTGAAGAAGTACTAGATAATTTTTTCAGCAAACACTGAGAACAGTAAGGTAGTAATCTTAGAATAGCTGACTATTACCAAAATTAACAAGCAAAGGAATGTGTGTTTGACAAGCCTATGCTTTCGTATCCATTTTAATGACATTAGAAATTAGTTTGTTTACCTTACTATCCCAACTACTATTCAAAATTAGAAACTGACAATACAAACTGAAGTTTAACAATTTGAAAATTATAATACAAAAAGGTTGTATGTTCATATCCAAAAAGTCACTAGTGCAAATAGTCAACTATTCATCCAGTTATTTCCAATCCCTCCCATCCCGGTTTGAGAACCACATTCTAGAGTCAACAGTTATATGGCAGTGTCAACTGATACTCCTGTAACACCAGGCTCGCCAGGCTATGTTTAGACCACGTGTTTGTGATGTCATATACCTAGCAGCATACCAAGTGAAGGTTAAGGCTCTAAATGGCATACAAGGCCACAGCTGATCCCAATATTAATGATGACCCGTTAAAAAAGAAGAGAGAAAAGAAAAAAAAAAAACACATACTACCACAGAAAATATTTAATGAACAGTTTCATATAATGCATAAAACGTTCTAGTGTGGCTTTACAGCAAGTAACTTCTCATGGTTTACTTAAAAAAATAAACATAAATGTACACACAACCCACGTTTAAACTCAGACGTGAGCCAACGGTACGCAAGCTACAAAATACAGTGTTTCTACACAGCCCAGGCTCTTTAAATGGGAACACAAAGTGGTGCATACTGCACCATACAACAATATCCCAGGCTTGGCAATGCATGTCTTTCCCCAGGATCACCGTCTGCCCCTTTTAGGGCTGGACGATATAGACCAAAAATAATATCCTGATATATTTAGGTTGGATACCGATACATATCGGTATTTTCTATAAAGTGGGCTAAATCTTCAGGCATAGAGAAAAAACAGGAAACAGACAGAAATGTGTCATTTTTTATTTTTAGCGACATTAATTAAATTAAAACGTGAGCTTTCTCTGGTGTCTCCGCCCCTTTGATACTCTGAACGCACTAAGTGCAGGTATGGAGGGAGAGAGGAAAAAGTCATGAATAAACTCATAATATAACTATATCAATATAAACGATATTGTCTAATTTTATATCTCTTTTGAAAAAAAATTCCGATATACCGGTATATCGTCCAGCCTTAGCCCCTTTAAACAGATCTAGCTAATACATTGTGAATAGTAAGTAGGTTAAGTAGTTTGAAATGTCAGCCTGCCCATAAGCAGACATATCTCAGCAAACTCTCCCTGTACATTACCTTTAAAATACCCTCAGTCTTTGGTTTAGATTTCTCTTATGGACCAAAATATACTTGAATGAACTATTGTAGGATAGACCAAGCTTACCAATGTGCTTGGCAATAGTGTAGGCCTCATCTGAGGAGCTAGCCACCATGCCCGCGGGCACAGAGATGCCTGCTTCCTTTAGCAAGCCGATGCTCATGTATTCATGAAGGGAAAGATGTCTCTGCTGCTGTACCTGGTTACCATAACGACCAAACAAACCCAGAACCTGGAAGGATATAAGCAAAGATGTTAGAATTATAGAAAGATGGAGTGTTATAATGCATTTCAATGGAGCAAATATAGAATGCTGCAGGTCTCTTAAGTGGGCGTGTCACCAAGGGCATTTTGCTGTGGAAGTTGATGTAAGCAGCGCCCAGATAGCTAAATCTATCATGCGTTAAGGCTGGGGTTGTCTTATGTGGAGAGAGTGGATTTGGAGCCAATGAGCAGGACCTCTGTCTTGCTGTTGTTGAGTTTGAGGGCGTTTAGAGTCATCTAGCTCTGGATGACATTAAGGCAGTTGGTGAGAGAGATGGGGGGAAGGAGTGTTTTGGTGAGTATGGTTGAGCTGTAGAGCTCGGTGTTATCCGTCAACGTTGTGGTGTCGCATGATCGTGCCCAAGGGTAGGAGGTATTGCCTTATCGTACGATACATGAAAATGACCTCGATCATTTTTCTGACCGCGATAATATTGTATTTACATGCTTTGCTGACATAAGACATAAGTTAAAGTCCTGCGCTGCTCCTGTGCCTCTCTCAGGTTCCTAAAGGCCAATGAGTAGGTGTTACGACCTGGCTCATGGGCCGTAAACCAAACAAACCAAACACTTAAACAGAATAACATAGAATGAGGTGTGAATGTCTGTAGGTGTAAGTACTGAATATATGTGGTGCGTGTTGCATGCTGACCAAACTAAGAAACTAGCCAACCTAAGAAACAAACCAAACTAAGCCACAAACCAACAACAAACAGAATGTGTGGTGCCAGGAGAGTCACCCCGACAGTGTGCTGGAACACACCTATATAATTGGCATGCCCAGGTGCCCTTAATCATCTTAATTTGGACCTTTACAGCCAATAAAGACCAGAGGCCTGCTGAACCAAGGCAGGGCCGTGACATCTCCCCCCCTAAAAACAAGGTTAATACCTGGTAGCCTAAAAACACACCAGTAACACAACATGGTGGTTCAACCAAAACCAGGCACACAACACAAACACAATAAAACCATACTCTAGCCCTTTCCAGCCAGAACACCCACCCTTTCTGCAGCAGCCATGTATAAACAAGGAGCACTTTAAGTAGAAAGGGAGAGGAACTGGGCAGGGACAAATACCTTAAAACTCCAATGTCACAGCACAGGACAACACATTCCACCCCACTACCTGTGTCAGGGTGAACACAAAACTTACCAACTTACCAAAACGCACCACCAGGAAGTGCAACCAAAATGCACAACCAAGCTGCAGAACCACCTGACCAACCAACCCAAACGCACCACTGCGAAACGCAACCAAAATGCGCTACCCAGCTGCAAAACCTTTCCAAACAACCGACCATCCAACAACCTATCCCAGCGCCACCTGTCGGAACCAGGCATCCAACCCAGGGGCCAACCAACCAAAGGTCCGCCAACCAATCACCAAGGTAACTGGCTGGGCAACAAACCATGCCAACCCTCAATACCCAACTGACCCTCTGAATATATGTGGTGCGTGTTGCATGCTGACCCAACTAAGAAACTAGCCAACCTAAGAAACAAACCAAACTAAGCCACAAACCAATAGCAGAACAGAGGTACGTTTAGAATTAATGAACATTTTTCAGTTCCGTGCTTGAGCTCGCAGCAAACTGTATAGGAGGTATAGTTCTTAGCGAACACACTGACGCTGGACGAAGGGCGACAGTTTCAATCTAATATGTTTGAAATGTTTACACAAAATGTTAAACATTCAATGTTAAAGCAAACATGTTCGCCAATTCATAACTCACCTCTATCGTTTTGATGCTGGTTAAAATATTTACCGGTCTACAGAAAATATGGAATATGTCGCTGCAAACCTGAAATAATTATAGTAAATTGACATTTTGACTATTGTTGATATAGCCATTTCAACAATTGTTGCCGAGTACGGACCGCTTTTGGAAGTTCCACCTACTTTGACAGACGTGGATCAGAGCCAATGAGCACTGAGGCTGCAGTGTATTCTGATTCTGCACAGCAGATCTGACAGAGCACTGAATAATTGCGGACGTCAATGCGAAGCACATAGCATTTCTTCGTGAAGTAAAACCCAGTATTCCTCATGTTTTGGCAAGAATATGGGGACAAGGAAAAACGTGAAAAAAAGTGTCAATACGGAAACATATTTCCACAGATGGAGAGCTCTAAATGATGAAAAAGAACTACTCTTATCCTATTAGCCTCTTAGCCTATTCTATTGTGTTTCTGAAGCATCGAAAATATTAGCCTACTATTTAAAACTCTGTGGAGAGATAAAATTACGTGAATTTTCTGTGTTGGACTGGATGTATATGCTAGCAGATCGACGGACGGACACAGGCTATAAAGCTTTAGGGACTTTTACTATGCATGTCTTGTCTGTTAGATGTTCAGTTTGTTTCGAAGGCTTACGCGACCACTAAAGCTTTAGCTGGAGTATATGCTGTCACTTATGTTGCACCTTGCAACTTTCATGGTCAATTTACATGGTCACCGTGCTATCATATAGTTTGTGTGGTTTGTTTTTCAGCTTGGAAAAGTATGAGGATCTATTTGCCTCGACCAGAGGCGTTGTTAGAGTTTGAAGAGATCAGGGGCTTAGCCCAGACACAAACCCACCGAACCTCGAGCGCAAACGCAAACCCACCAGACCTCGAACGCAAACCCACCGAACCTCATGCGCAAAACATTATGAATGCATTAGCTATTAACATTTGTTTTTCCACTGTGTCTTCATATTTTACCAGCTATTGTTAGATCTCCGTCTTTCCTGGTGTCTTTTACTCTGTTGTTTGTCTGTCTTTTGGTATTTATTTAAATCATATTTTTTTGAAAGCGTCATCATTTTGCATGTCTCAATGTGAATTGTATAACTCGTTTACTTTAGCTACAGAAAAAAGTTAATTGACAAGTTGAAAGATACCAACCTACAGATAATTTCACATATGGCTACATGAGATGCATAACAACTAGGCTAGATGTGGGTGAGTTGAGGACATGAGTCTGCAATGGCTAAATTATACGGTAATACAAATGCATTTTATTTTTCAGAAACTAGACAACACTAGCGATGGCAGTATACAAACCCCTCTGCCTGGCATGCAATAAACAAACTTCTTTACATCAATGTGGTTTTTAGTTAATCATATGATTAATTTCATATTTACATTTTATATAAAATGATGCAGACATATGGACTGTGTATATGTCATGACTAGCCTATATGGACTTTATAGAATAAATGTTGGATTGCTAAATGTTGGATGTTTGATTTCTGGGGTTTTGAACACGCAAGCTCAATATTACAAGCACAAAAGCCCAATGTACTGAAAACACTGGTGACAAGTCTTATTCAACTTGTCAGTCACAAGCATAGGGAGGGGTTGGCGTGATTATTTACAAACATGTGCTGTCCTCTAATGGTCAAACAAGGGATATATGATGCGGGGTAGGGCAGCTTTAAATTGCCAATATGTCTTGTTTCCACCAAAGGGTCAACTGCAAAGAAAAACTATTGAGCATTGTCAGAGAAGATCTGGCACATTTTTCATGGTCGAAACCCACATACCCAGCTCTGCTGCTCATTCCACAAATGCATGTTCCTTACAAATATGTCAAAACGGGAAATAATCAGGCTTTCCAATGGTATAAAATGTACAAGACAAAACGCATTGTTACAACAAAGAAATAATCTACCAAACACAAAGACTTACTTTTTGTGTTGTTTACAGATGGTAAATCCGACACTGAGAAATGCAAATTAATTACGCATCTACCGGTAAATGGAAGACCACGCCCATTATAATCTGGGGGAAAGGTATTTTGTCATATGTTCAATAAATCTTAAATGGAAATGTTTGCCTTATTATCGTGGTAATAATAATAATAATTAACTATACGGTAGATAGCGACCGACATAAATAATGTTAACATAGCTGGTTTGCAGAGTCCGGAAAATATTGACAATAATTAAACACTTTAAATATTGATCACCGTGCATTAAAAAAAAAACCTCTTAATCCAAGGACCCAGTGTACCCCAGGACACAGAGACACTGATAAATCCAAACAGGCTTCACTAAAAGTATCCCCTACTGAACGGACGCGATTGACTTTTCCACAGATCTGCACAAATCACTAGCTAGCGAACATGTATTTTCACTTATCACCACGTTGTGATGTCATGCCAACCCGTGTACAGGTATTACATTAACTGCTTACTGTTCATATCATGGGAATGTTTTACTTCCCAATACGATACAGCAATGCACTGACAGCAGACCAAGCTAATGTTAGCATACTGTAGCCATCTCTATTGAAACTCAGTTAGGATAGGCTAATGTCAAATTTGACCCCGTCAGTTTTCAGAGAAATGTGCCAATTTAGAAGGAACATCGAAAAAGTTTGAATATCTACATGAAGCACGGAACCATTCACTTTCTTACCGACACGTCTTACCTTGGATGCAGAGTTAATTGTTGTCCTGGCCCCTGAATTTTTCAGGCTAGCCGTCAAGCGGCCACAGATCAGGGACGTCGCCATGTCTCCTATCAAATGGAATATGTGCACATGCGCACTACTACAAAGTAGAAACTGTTCCGGTGTTTTCTCCTATGCTAATAAACCGTGTTTGTTTGTCTGTTAATTTATTAGTGAATCCATTTATACATTTACATGAACATAAACACCAACTTTTCATAATCTTTTCATAATTAAAACCATATAGAAGGGACCAAACCAAATGACATAATTACATACTTATGGACAGTATTGTTTTTTGGTAGGCAGCTACGGTACCGGTACAAGTACTGGCAGCCAGTGTTTAAAAAAAAAAGTTTTTTGAATAATTAAACTTAGTAAAATTATTAAACAAATTCTGAGACTTCTTAAATATAATTTACATGTATACAATGGTCAAATAATGACACTAGAACTAGAGTAAATTAGTAATAAGTTAACCAAACTTAGGCTACATTATCATTATTCCAATAACATTCAAAATGAGCCAGTATTCTCTCATTAAAACATGTTTATCCAAATAAAATCTACTTTAATATTTCACATTATAATGGATTCATAATTTCCTTTCCAATCAAACCAGTAACTAAAGTGTTGTCAGACCCAGTGGTTCTCAAAAGGAGTTTTTGTTTTATAAATACTTTCAATGACTAAACAAAATAAAACAATAAAAATGTAATAGCTATTTACAGCAATATGGATTTTTTGTAAAACATGACCATATCTTTATACAGTCCATATAACGACATTTGCTTTTGCTAGCTTCCTTACTCATGGTCATAAGCACAGCCAAACATAATTGTGAGTAACATGACGTAAACATGAAACAGAGAAAAAATATATAATAGAAGTCTGTGGTCTGCACAAAATTAAATGTACCGGTAGTCAGAGTCATTTTACACTACTGAAATTTTATTTTATTTTTTTTTTGACCTGGTCAGTATATTTAATTTAACAGCAGTAAATAAACTGTTTGCTGGGAGGGACCCCAACTATTTGTGTAACATACTATAAGAAATTAGCAGAAAGTTGAGGGTCAGTATGGATTTATAAAAAGTTATACGTTCATCAAAAACTCTATATTGCTTTATTACAGGTTATCTAGTATAATTAACACCTGTATAAAAAATAAATTTCAATCTGGTATCCAAAATATACGCGCGCACGCGTGCGCGCACACACGCACACACACACACACACACACACACACACACACACACACACACAGTCAGTCAGTCAGTCAGTCAGAGTCACTGCTGCTGCTGGAAGAGTCTGTGGACATGGCTTCTACATCGTCTTCGTTCTCTTTGTTGTGACCCGGGGGCTCGAGGCCAAAGTCGTTGCCATGGTGAGGAGGCAGCATGCCCATGGAGATGTCAGACGACTGCCAGGGGTACTGGAGTGTCAAAACATCTGAGGAGAGGCACATACCCCGTTATTCACTCCATCAGTCTGCGGTAGCCACAACAGAGCCTATTACTGCAGTGTATTAAACTCAGTAAAAAAAGAAACGTCCTCTGACTTTCAACTGTTTTTACTTTCAGTAAACTTAATGTGTGTAAATATTTGTATAAACACTTAAAGAGTCAACACCATAAGACAT